>VDFB02210498.1:0-16399 GCA_007258455.2 Sequoia sempervirens | reverse complement strand
AATACAGCCTTCTCATCATATGTATCAACTCCTAATTAAGCTTAGCCTAATTAAAGATCTGGGGATTACTTAATTTTTAAACATAGATCTATTAATAATTCTCTAGTGCTGACTCCTTAAGCGACTCCCTAGTTTTTGCCAATCACAAGGCTTTTGTCCAAGGTTTTGCTGAATTTTTGTGGTTTCTCAAGTTTTTGCCAACCAAGTTTAAGTCCAAGCCTCAACACAGTATTACTAATATAATGGCTAAGATTTGAAAGGGAATAAACATTATCAAGAAATTCCATAAAGTAGGAATAGGATTTGCCAAGACTCTACTTAGTTTAGACACCAGTAAATTACCTAGAAAATGCAAGATCATTTTGCCATAAACAAAACTAATATTTGACATTAAACCATCAAGCAGACCTTCCCAATCAACAATTAAAGGGTTGGGCGCATATGCTTTGTAAGTCACCTGACTCGCTATTTAGAATAAAGTAATAATACCACATGCATTAGAAAGTAGTAATTGTATTTACTCGAGTACTATAAATTGTGGTGTTTAGGCAAGAGAGTCACCTTGAGAATATTGTTTCTGGAGTTGGTGCTCTATTGGAGTATTGCCCCCTCAAAGTGGCACCACAAAGCTTTATACAATTGCATTCTCTTGCCCATATTCTCTTAAGTGTTATGTTGTTTTATTATAGATGATTCATTATAACTTTTCAGGATTTCCAATTACATTTGCAGGCTCCTTGCAAGTGGTACCAAAGCACTTTCTTGGGCTCTATGGTTGCCCCTAGCAAAATGGTGTTACAAATGCTACTTATCATGGTGCATCCAAGATGACCACTTATATGGCCGCCTACATTCAGCCCCTATCATTTTTGGCATCTTACATTCCAAGAAGTTCCTGAGTACATGTGGTTGATAGCTCTTTGCTCCTCTGTGAGAAGGTTCTCAAAGTCCTTAAGGAGAATTTACAATAGGTGCAGAACCGTATGAAACAGTAGGAGGATCTGGAAAGATCAGAGTTGTGATTTGACAATTGTGATTTTGTCTTTTTGTGTCTGCAGCCCTACAAATAGTCATCATTAACACACAAGGTGAGTGATAAGTTGGGTCCAAAGTTGACTCCAAACTCCAAATTCAAAATTTAAAACAAATATGGGAGATGGCCTACAAGCTAGTACTGCCCCCCTCTTCAAAGATCCACCCAATCTTCCATGAGTCTCACCTCAAGAGACTTATAGGGTAAGCCATCATTGAAAGGGAAGGGGTTACTCTTTTTGGAACTGGAGGTGATCTTAAACAAGCAATGGAGACAACCCTGTAATCGGGCTATTGAGGAGGTTTTGGTACAATGGAAAGAAATGCAGCCTGAATATGTAATGTGGGAGCCAGAAACCATTCTGTTGAAGTCCCCTCATATCAAGCTTTGAGGTCAAAGTCTTTTTGAAGGGGGAGGCAATGCTAGGAACCCCCTTTCCAATATATGTATTAGGTATTAACAAATAAAGAGTTGGGTGTGTATGTTTTGTAAGTCACCTCGCTAGCTATTTCAAATAAAGGAATTACCCCACATGGATGGAAAGTAGTAGTTCACTTTAGTTAAGAATTATAAATTGTGACATTTAGGCAAGAATTATCTTAAGAATATTGTATTTGGAACTGGTGCTCTATTCAAGGATTGGCCCCTTGAAGTAACACCACAAACATTAAAACAATTATATTCTCTTGCCCTCATTCTCAAAATTGTTCTCTTGTTCTATATTAGTGAATTCAATATAATTTTGCAGGTTCCATCAACATGGCAAATGCAATCACAGTAAGCAACAAGAGCTTCAAACTTCCAGTCTCAACTCACAGAAAGAATTTTAGTGGAGTATAACTCTCATAGCAAAATGAGGAAGTTGAGGAGAGAGGAGTTAATTTCGAGGCAAAAATACATGCAGTTAGTCCTGTAAGCTGAACGCATATAGAAAAGTCCAAAGAATATGCAATCCGGCAGTCCTAAAACAGTTCCTCGTTTTATGATTTTATGAGCTTTGTGTCAGCACCGGTCTGCCTCTGTGGCTTTCGGAAAATAGAGAATGGGTCTTGCAATGTAGAAGTTCCGGCTTATGAGCTGAGGCCAAGAGGAGTTTCTACTCTTTTACATTATTGGATTCTTATTCACAATTTTTTCTGTACTGGAACTAAAGAAAAATTGTATTTTTGAAGTGTGCCTTTACTGCCAATACACTTTAATGATTATTCTAGAAATCCTTCTTGGATGGGTTGTCATTACCCCATCCTTCTTAGATACTTGTTCAAGATCAATGTACCCTATTTCTTGGAATCAAAGAAAGGAGAAATATCTTTTGAGTGGAGTTGTCTCCAAGGGGCGCACCCTAATAGAGGTTCCAACTAGGTTACTTCTCCAAGAACAATGTACCCCATTTCTCAGAACCAAAGAAAGAGGAGAATATATTTTGAATGGAGCCTCCAAGAGGCACCCTAAGAAAGGTAACTAACTAGGGTTCTTCTCTAAGAACCATGTATCCCGTTTCATGCGATCAGAGAAAGGAGAAAATATCTTTTGAGTGTAGTTACACTCAAGGTACAACTCCATCCAAAAGATACCATTTTCACTATTCTTGAGATCTCCAGAAGCAAACCTTCAGAATAGTTTAAGAAGGGACCTCTTATTAATGTAGGAATTCTTGTTTTATCTTAAAACAGAAATAAAGTACCCACAGAATATAAACAGTTCCCAAGGTAAGTGACCCTCTTGTGGTTAGGTTGCACAAAAACAATTCTTAAACTATTTTAACTTTTAAGTGTTCCTAATTCTTATGACTTACCCCAAAGAAACAATTAATTACAATCTTTAGGAAACAAAGAGAATGGAACAACATTTAGGACTTTCCAAATAGAAATACCATATGAAAACTCTAAAGAAAACATTCAATTACCTCTCTCTGTCGCAATGCTGCTTCCTTTCTGCAAGATATAACATCCCAATCAAACTACAATTTCAATCCTCTCGTCTCAAAAAAGGAAAACAAAAACTGCTAATAATATTAAACATCAGCATCTAATACCTGCTTAATAACCGTGCCTCTAATGAAATGCCTTCTCCAAGGGAAGCAACCTGACAAAGAAAGTGCATTTTATGTAAGCCTGCAAAATTTGTGTGAAGATTCTCTCTGTAACAACTAACAACTAACAGACAGCATTTTATTGCAATCCTAATGATTTTGCATTAAATATATGATACCCAGAAAATGCAGAAAGCTATAGGTAGAAAGAATTAATTCTAAAATTCAATCAAAGGGCAACAAGAATACTCTATAGCTGTTTTAGAATAATGAACTCATCCTGTATAACCCTGGTACTTATATCTTCAAAAGAGCAACTAAAGTCGAGTTCCTGTTGATCTACTGAGAAAATCCTTGGCTCACAAAAAACCCACCAGGGATCAATTTTTTGCTAGTGCGGAGGACCCACACCATAATTAATGAGGCCAGATTCAAGTTCCAGCCCCCAAAAAGAAGAGCAACTTAAACCCAAAAATTAACACACTTGTTATTGTCTCCTGGATTCTAACCAATGGTGTATAAGCTACTCTACTTATCCATAGACAACACTAGAGACATTCAAACACTATAACAAAAACAGTTGACTTTCATAGAAAGAAAGTAGAGTTCATATAAATTTTAAAATTTACCAGGTTCAGATAGATTGTAATGTAATATTCTCCTTCAATTTTTGTATAAATTATTGCAAATTAACTATCCACAATGTTAAACCCTGTGTTACAAGACTCGCCCGGACTCGCCCAGACTTGATGAGTCTTGAGGCGAGCCAAGCTCAACAAGTCTAGGAGACTCGGATCCCGAGTACTCACCAGACTTCCCAGGTTTGGGCGAGTCCTGAGCCTAGGACTCGGCCATTTTAATTAATTTTTTTTTAAATTTATAATATTTCAATTCTTGTTTGGTTTATGACATGCCCATCTAGGATTTACAAAAAAATATGAAAATGTTGTGTGCCATGAAGATTTGTGTGGTTTTGAATGTCTTCATTTGGGCTTGGTGGCAGGGGCTCCGCCCCTCGACCCCACCCTATATCACAATAGGGAACGCGCAAGGGGCACTGCCCCTTGCGCGAGAGGCGCTACCCCTTGACGCCATTGGGGTGTTGCCTCCAAAGTTCAAACCCCCATCAAACTACAAGTCTAAGCAAGTAATAGGCCAATGATGAATCATGATCATAAAACCTACAAAAAGCATATCCCTTGTTGCAAATCTTTGCATCTTCAAAATCAAAGCCACAATCAAGGATTACCTCGTTTCATACATTGGACAGCTTGTTTAGTATACAGGGATGCCCATAGGCAAAGTGGGCATGTTATTGTCATTGTACTATTGAATACAAGTTAAGTCATAGTTGGCAAGAAGTGCCATTTTCATAAAGCAAATATGTATCAATCATGCCCTACACAGACAACTCATAAAACAATCCCATCTATTAATATCCTAGCTAAGGTCAAACTAGAACATAACCATTTATCTTTTTACTTAACTGTTCCTCTTTGTTAATAAGCTTGACAACAAAACATGCAGCCTTGAAGTCTTCAAGAAAACTTTAATAATAAATTCCTCGCTTGAATATACACGCCATTCACTAAGACACAAGCAAATATCATGGCTAAATCATCATACAGGACCTATCTTAGACACTAGTACATGACTTGTCGTGACGTTGGGATGAGTAATGCAAGCTCCTCTGAGCCATAGACTTATATTTTTAGTTTTGATATTTGTTTTGATGCCATGGATTTCATATTCCATGAGATTTGTATACATTTGACAATATTTATATAATTATGATATTGCTAATGATTCCAACCGCGGTAGTCAGTCAAACCTTATTGACCCATGTTTCATGAGTAGTGGTTCAACAAGAACCCATCTTCATGATATCGGTCTCACTTAGCACTCATTGCATCTGTGTTGATGCTCTCACAGGTGAAGACCGGTCCGCCCCGAGGTCACCCATCCCAAGACGTTTACTAAGCGCCGCTTAACCGTGGAGTTTTCTCCAAGGTTAAGCTTGCTTAGCTTGCAACCCCATTTGCAAAATCTTCAGCAAGTGTTGTGCCTTATGAACAATTCATTATAGAGCCCCTTTTAGCTCATCAATTGGTAAGTAGGATCAAATTATTATTTATATCTAAATGTGTTATTTCCTTCAGCTAAAATTTGCGATTATATTTATTTGATCGATGTATACTTGTATATGTGATCAAAGTAGTTTTTATTTGATGAGGCTATTGTGTCTTTAAGGTTTATTTATTAAAGGGTGCATGAAACAAGTTTTAAATCCTTAAAAATCTCTGAATTTCTTGGGATTTTCAATTTCTCAAGTCTGCGCCAAGTCTGGGCACCGAGTCTTAGTCAAAAATCAGCTTGCCGAGTCCGAGTCTTGTAACACTTAAACCTTATTATGGTTGGAAAGAAGGAAATAAGTCAAATTAACATCCATGGTTAACTTGAAAGCACAGCATGTTATATTGAACGATACAACATTGTTGTTGATGTTAGAGCAGCATCGTCAATTTCTTCCAGCATATATATTATGAAGATAATAATTAAATGTAGACTTCATCTATTTAATTATTATATGCGATTAAATGAAGAGACACATACTTTGATTTATACATTGATTAATGAAGAGGTGCGAAGCATTTATGAGGCCGACCTCATTCTTCTTGATGTGGCACGACTTTCTAAGGTGGCCGACCTCTTGTGAAGAGGTACGAATATTTGATCAAGCCGACTTTTAGTTATTGAGGAGACACGTCCTTCCATTGGTTATTGTATATATATCCATCACATTCCTTCATTTGTATTCATTCAGTTCATTCGATATTCACACTCATTCATATCTGTTCAAGTGCAACTCCGTTCATACTCAGTTTGTAGAAGGAGCAGTTTGTAATCAAGAAGAAGTCTGAAATATCTACAGTCAGATTGAGTATCACAGATCTGTATTTGCATCAATTGTGGTGCTGTGTAATTGGCCATTCTTTTGGCTCATTGTATGTGTAACTTTCATATTGAACAATCAATAATATAAGAGATATTATTGGCTGGGTTTTTCTCCCTCAAGAGGAGGGTTTTCCCAGGGCATCTGCTGTGTACTGTGTCATTTTGAATTAATTTTCTGTGCATGTTAATCTGATCATTAAAATTTACATGGTATCAGAGCAGGTTTGAGAGGATCGTGATCAGATTATTGCTAATCAACATACCCTATTTGTTCACTTATCTACATCAGTCAAGATGGTGAATGGTTTGAAGGTTGAGGATAGACTCGAGGGTGCATCTAACTTCACTTCATGGAGATTCAGGATCATGCTTACCTTGCATGAAAATGACTTAGGTGAGTTCGTGGAATCTAGCACTTCTGAACCTGAGGAGTAAGAAGAAAAGTTGCAGTGCGTGAAGAAAGACATCAAAGCAATTAAGATATTGGTTGATTCCGTCAAGGATCATATTGTTCCTATCATTTCTAAGTTGAAGACAGCGAGAGATATGCTCAAGACCTTGGAAGAGATGTACAAAATCAACAATACCAGCCGTGCATTGCACTAAAGCATCAATTGCATCATGTCAAGATGTCAGCGAGAATCTATTATTGCATAATTTCATGAGGATTTCAGATTTGAGAGATCAACCAACAATTGACATATGGTTGATGACAAGGATCCATGCTCGCCCTCAATGGTCTAATACCTTTTGTTCCGAATCCTATATTCGTGGAATCAAGGCAAGATCAAAATTGCCTAAATTTGATCACCTAAGATCTGATTGAATTCAAGAAGAATCAAGGTTGGTGGCAAGAGGAGTTGGTCAAAGTTCAAAGAATGAAGACATTCATGTTCTCGCCTCCCATACTTCAAAGAAGAAAGGAAAAGATGGAAGGAAAGGATTCTTCAAGGGGAATTGGGACAAGGGAAATGATGATGCACCTCCATTTAAGAAGAAGAGGGATATGTCCAAGATTCAATGTTTTAGGTGTGACAAGTTTGGGCACTTCGCCAAGTATTGTCCAACTAGACCTAAGCAACAGGTCACCATTGCGGATGTTGATGATAAGCCCAAGAAAAAGGATCTAAGGAATACGTTCTATTCGGCATTATCAGCAGTTGTGGTTTTTGACACCAACACTCGGATAATCTAATAATGGTGCTTCAATGCACACATCACCGGGTTTTAAGGAGCACTTATCAAGTTTGGTGGAAAAGGAGTCTTCGAATGTCATCATTGGAGATGATGCTAGCTACCCGAAAGCGAAACTGGGACTTCTATACTCATTTGGATCTCGCATCTCACTCAATTGCAATGCCTTATGTCTCCGAATCGCTAATCTATTTCTATTTCAGCTTTAGAAGATAAAGGATATCAAGTTACCTTCTCCAAAGGCAAAGTTCTAGTGTGGATGGAGAACTCTAGCTTCAAGGATGCTCAAGTAAATGGAGTTAGACATGAAAACCTTTACAAGGTCTACACACATTCTTTTACATGCTTGGTTCATGACTCTTCAAGTCTATGCCATCTGGCATCGAGATTGGCTCACCCACGCCTCGGTACTCACCTATCATGGAGAAGATGGTGTCGGGCCTCCTAAGTTCAACCAAGAGCACAAAGGTACTTGCAAGGGCTGCGCATTGGGTAAGAATATAAAAGCCCCTTTTCATAGTAGAGAAAATAGATCTAAGGGTATTTTAGACCTTATTAATTCTGATTTATGTGGTCCAATGTTTGTTTCATCTTCGAGTGGATTCTTGTATTATGTTCTTTTTATTGATGACCACTCTAGGAAGACTTGGATTTATTTTTTGAAATCTAAAGAGTCTGAGGAAGTGTTGAATAGGTTTAAAGAGTTTAAAGCCTTGGTAGAAAATCTTTTTGGTAAAAGAATTAAGGTCCTCAGATCTGACAATGGTGAAGAATACACCTCCTCGCAGTTTTCGAACTCCTTGTATTAATCGTGGATTAAGAGGGAGTTCTGCGGTTCCCTATAATCCCCAATGCACGGTGTTGCGTAAAGAAAGAACAGGACGATCGGAAGCAGCGGCCATGATTCATGATCAAGATTTGCAAACCTTCTTATGGGCGTAAGCTTCCAAGACAAATGATATTTGAATAGAAGTCCCTATAAGATCTTGGAAAATATGACTCCGTAATAAAGCCCAAAAGCCCAAATACTCTGAGGATCTTTGGATGTCCCCGTCTATGTTCATGTTCCAAAGGAAAAGAGAAACCAAGTTGGAGCCTCTCACAAGAAGGGAATATTTAGGGCTACAAAGTGAGACACATCAAAAGCCTACACATACATTCCAGTCGGGTTGATCGAAAGATCGCGAGATGTCAGCATTTGAGGAAGATGTTGTACCGTGAGATCCGGCAAATTCATATGGAGATCGATAATGAAGAGTCTCCTCAGGATATGGAAGTTGACTATACTCCTGAGATTCAGAGGGAGACTTCAAAACCAAAAGAAGATATTGATCCTGTTGAACCCTTGGAACCTACTGATGGGCCTACTAACATTGTTATTGGGAGAAAGAGACCTCTATGGGCTAAGCATACTATGCAAAAAGCTGAAAGTTTTGCAGCTCCTAGAGGCACATTTAGAGAGGAAAGCAAAAGGCCACATAAGTTCTCCAAAGTGTTGCCTTTATGAGCCTAATATAGAACTTGAGTCACTCATATGTTGAGCAAGCATCTAGTCATCGCCTTGGAGAGATGCTATGATTTAGAGTATCACCAATTCTAAGAATGATATTTGGGATATTGTTCCTAGACCCGGTGGCAAGTCTGGTGGTATCTTCTAAATGCATATTCAAGATTAGCTGCTATGTGATGGAAGCATTGAAGCTAGCCAAAGCAAGATTTGTGTCGTAGTTTCTCAAAGAGGGGAGTTGACACAAGAAACCTTTGCTCCTTGTTGCTCGCTATACTGGCTGAACTATCATTGCTATTGTTGCATCTAAAGGATGGAAGATTCACCAGATGGATGTGAAGACAACCTTTCTCAATGGAGTGATTGAGGAAGAGGTTTATATAGAGCAACCTGATGGATTTGAGGTTCATGGAAAGGAGTCACATGTTTGCAAACTGAAGAAGGCCTTGTATGGTCTTAAGCAGGCTCCTCGTGCTTGGTACGAAAGGATTGATCGTTACCTGTCAAGCTTGGGTTTCTTGAAGAATGATGTTGATTCGAATCTCTCTTTCAAGGTAATCAATGATGAAGCATTAATTTTGGTTTTATATGTTGATGATTTGATCCTTATTGGAGAAGATCACCTGATTCTTGAGTGTAAGAAAGAATTGACCTTTGAATTTGAGATGAAGGACCTTGGGTTCATGCATTACTTCCTTGGCCTAGAAGTCTGGTAGAAACCAGATGAGATGATTCTAAGTCAAGGGAAGTACACCATTGATATACTTAAGAGATTTGGCATGATGGATTGCAAATCCATGTCCACACCTATGGAGACCAACTTACATAAGTTGAAGGAGGCTGCAGCTAATTTAGACTTGGTGGATCCTACCTTGTACAGACAGCTAATTGGATCCTTGATGTGTCTAGTTAACACTAGACCTAACATTTGCTATGCAGTGAATGCACTTAGCCAGTTTATGTGTGATCCGGAAAGATATACATCTTGTTATAAAATGCAAACATATCCCAATGCATACTTTGCGCAAGTACGCTTGATATGGCTGAGGGTATTTTTCGCATGCGACTTCGTTACATGGTTTCACCGACTCGGGATTGGGTAGGTTGTGTCACGTGATCCGGGAAGAGCACCTCCTCGGGTTGCTGCTTAGTTTGGGATCAGCTATGATTTCGGCAAGGGCAGCGCTTCATCTCAGAAGCATTGAGCATGAGGCAAGAGTACATTGCGCTGTGCTGGCAACTCCTGAAGCAGATACTAAGCTCTGCAAGATTGTTTGGACAATCAAAGGAGCCTACTATCATTCATTGTGATAATCGAAGTTGTGTGAAGCTTTCTCAATAATCCCGTGGTTCCATGACAGTAACCAAGAATAAGTTGGAGATCAAGTACCACTACATTAGACATATAAAACAGGAAGGTTGTAGCTGCTTGAGGTACATCAAGACGATGACAACGACGAGATTCTACCAAGCCTCGGCCAGATAAAGTTTCAGTACTTCCAGATAAGTTTAAGGGGCAGGAACCACCTTATCTGCAGCAAGAGTCTCAAGATCATGAGCCTGCTTAATGACTCTTCTCCTCGAGAGAGAAGTTCAGAGGTGAACTTTGCCAACATTTTCCTCCTCGAGATGAAGGAATTTCGAAAAGCCCTGTTGGGTTTACTTTTATTTGAGAAAGCCCTTGTTTCCACCCTCTGAGCCTAAGTCATGGTGGATGTCATGTGTGAGACTCCATGACACATCTTGTACTTGTGAAAAGTCATGTTGAGGTGACAACATCACGCAAGTGATGAACACTTGTACTTACCATAGTATGGTTGTAGCCATTATGGTTGATATCGTGTTGAGGCAATATCTAATATCACGTTGAGGTGATATTCGTTTCCACACTTGGTTGTAGCCATTGTGGTAGACATCACGTTGAGGTGATATGTCTTGTGCAGCTGGAAATACTCTCCCTAGCTGAGAGGGAGTGTTGATTTTAGAGCAGCATCGTCGATTTCTTCCAGCATATATATTATGAAGATAATAATTAAATGTAGACTTCATCTATTTAATTATTATATGCGATTAAATGAAGAGACACATACTTTGATTTATACATTGATTAATGAAGAGGTGCGAAGCATTTATGAGGCCGACCTCATTCCTCTTGATGTGGCACGACTTTCTAAGGTGGCCGACCTCTTGTGAAGAGGTGCGAATATTTGATCAGGCCGACTTTGAGTTATTGAGGAGACATGTCCTTCCATTGGTTATGGTATATATATCCATCACATTCCTTCATTTGTATTCATTCAGTTCATTCGATATTCACACTCATTCATATCTGTTCAAGTGCGACTTCGTTCATACTCAGTTTGTAGAAGGAGTAGTTTGTAATCAAGAAGAAGTCTGTGATATCTACAGTCAGATTGAGTATCTCAGATCTGTATTTGCATCAATTGTGGTGCTGTGTAATTGGCCATTCTTTTGGCTCATTGTATGTGTAACTTTCATATTGAACAATCAATAATATAAGAGATATTATTGGCTGGGTTTTTCTCCCTCAAGAGTAGGGTTTTCCCAGGGTATCTGCTGTGTACTGTGTCATTTTGAATTAATTTTCTGTGCATGTTAATCTGATCATTAAAATTTACAATTGTGACTCAAAAGCAAAGCAAGCAGGAATAAATTATAAAACCCAAAAGAAACAAAGGTGACCACAAACAAGACAGGCTTAACAAGAGGAATGTTATGCTATTCAAGTTTTCCTGCCCACAGGAATTTTCCAGAGATAATACAATTGAAAGCACCCCATTTTATTTTTTGCATTTTGATAAACACTAAATTTAAAAAACCTAGTACATCTCATATCATCCACAATCAACAATCCTTTGGACATTGATAAACAATTGGCCATGTGTGTCTGCTACTATTGTACAGACCATTAGTTACCAAACTCAGACTCAGCAAAGACTTGGAAAACTGATTTTTGGCTTGGAATCAGACTCAATACAAAAACTCAGCACTCTTAGAAAAGCATGATATAAAAATATTTTATAAAAAACACAAATTTTTGAAAAAGAAGGCCTAGACTTGGCTAGACTCAACAAGTATAGGAAATGAGCCAACAAGCCTCATTAAGGCCAGCCCGAATCAAGACTCAAGAGACTCACTGGGTGGGTAAGAAGCAAGTCTGGTAACACTGGTCTAGACTGTGAGCAGTACAAAGTAATTGACACTCTTCACAAACAACATGGATATGAGGTTATAAGTGCTTTTGGGGATCAGCACACAAATTTATCAACATCTCTAGTTAGCAACTACTGAGAATACCAGCATTTGACTCTGTCTATGGCTTACGTAAGTTGAAAGATTGAATCAATCAATCTAGAAGCCTAAAAGTTCCCAAGAAATATCACTGTAAGAAAGCAATAACTACTTCTTTAAGGTTAAGGATCAATCACCTTTGATATAAGAAAAAAAATAGTGAGGGATCCACCCAAGTATTTGTGAAAACCAAAATATTCCCCTTAGAAAGTTAGAATATCATGGTAACCAAGGCATATAAAGCATTCTTCTCTCTCTATATTCTGTAGCGAGCAAAAATAACTACTGAGGGTTCCTATCAACTTGCTAAATATGGTGTGTTTCTATTTGTAACAGATGAGCACATGCCCTCAAGTAGACAAGGACGATACTTAGGCCATGTGACCAAAGATGCCAAAGGTAGTTGGGGCAAACAATGGTGTCATCAACAATCAGCGAAAAAATGCTTGGCATGAAAATCCATCATATGCTGAGAGGCTGCAAAGGAAGATTCAGGTGAACTCAGTGTCTAACATCTTTAGTTAGTGACTACCGGGAATAACCAACATCTGAGACCTTCTATGGATTTAGATAACTTAAACGATTGGATTGATCAATCTAGTGGCATCTAAGTTCCGTAGAAAGCCCAATGTATGAAAGCAACAACTACTTGAATCCTTTAATCTATAAACCAAAAAAGATAGTGAGGGATCCTCCTATTTATCAGTGAACACTGAAAATGAAAAAAATTCCCATTGAATATCATAATAGCCAGTGCACATAAATCATTCTTCTCTCTCTGTATTCTACACAAAGCAATGATCACAGATCCTATCAACTCCCTAAATATGGAGATGTGTTTCCACTTGTAAACTGGTAAGAATATGTCCTCAAGTGGACAAGGAGGATCCTTAGATTATGTGACCAAAGATGCCAAAGGTAGATGAAGCAAACAATGGTGTCATGAACAATCCACAAGAAATGCTTAAGCATAAAGACCCATCATAGTGCTGAGAATCTGTAAGGAAAGATCCAAGTGAACTGATAGCATCCAAACACATGCAAACTGAAGGTACTATGGTTGTGGACACCGCTAATGTCATTCGACTGCTTTACAGAGTACTAACTACAGATTTAAGAAAGCAGTAGAACTACAAAGGTTGAAGCGATAAATTTGCCAAAAACATGTTACGCATAAAACGGGAGACCAATATCAATACCAGTATACCATTTCTTTACAAATAGGAGACAGGTACTTGGAAACACCAAAAATATATATATTTCTAATATACCTTGGTTAGGCACCCAGGAGCCACTAAAAAAGAGCATTTTCTGATGACCAACTGGTTCACCAGAGCCATCTCAGAAAAAAAGAATTTCACTTGATTCCAATAACACAATCCCAATATAAAAAGCTTCATACTTCTCTAACTGAGGCTGAAAACCCAAGGACTGTCAAAAACTTTTCAGCTGTCAAGGTAAAAAACTGAAACATTCACATTTTCCCAGTGTACGTAATCACGCCAGCAGAGAGCACCATTATACAGACTATGCTACTGTTCATTACTTCATTATATAATGTTCTTCACTGTTTCCCACAAACCAAAAAAATGCAACTGAAACTAGTTCTAGTTCAACCAGTCATATACCATATACTGTATTACATATGACAGAAAGGAGGGCAAATTACCTAAGCGCTCCCTGCATCTACATTTTCATTGTATTGTAAAAACAGGGGATGGCTGGGAAAGGAAAATTCACAGGCCCCTCCCCAACCTCAACCACACATTTACATTTTTTGCACGTTTCCCCCTTCACAGGTGGGGAAATTTCACTCAATCATACTCAGTATCCTCATCACAACAACAACTAGAAACCTTCATTGGTCTAAGGTTTACCTGGAGATGCTTGGCAATGTCCTCCATTGCACAGTGCAGCCTGCAAATGTCTTCTTTCAACCTATGGAAATGCCTCAAGTATTTATTAAATAAAACCTCTCCTTGAGCCTCCAACCCCTCAATATCATCATGCAACAAATAGGTTCCCCCCACCATGGACATTATCAAGGCACAACTCAAGTATTGTGCAGAATTAAAAACATTTCTCCTTCCAACTGATCGGCTGGGATCCAGGAGAAGCTTAGCCATTGCCTCCCTTATACCCACACACAGCATCCCATCCATGTTCTTGGCCAGATACCAAATACAAAGGACCAAAAAGCGAAGTCGGGGTTTGAAATTTCTTTCTCCAAATATGCAATGAAGTTTTCAATCATATATTCTCCCCTTGCACACTCTTCACTCCTCCTCCCTCTTGCTCTTGGCTTCCCTTTATCCTCCTGAATTCTTTTTCCTTTCCCAGTGCTGTAGGCGGTAGCCATTCTGTTCAAAAAATGTAACTAGAGGGCAAAGTACCCTGCAAAAGCTCTCCCATGCTGAAAACATCCTCTTTTCTTGCAAAACCCTTCTTAATCCCAAATTTGCTAACTGCTCCATCATTAATCTTCAGTTGTGCAAAGTGATTATTGCTATTGTCTTCCATTTTGTGGCTATGACAAATACCATAAATGATTTCCTTACCTATGTGTAAATCTTTCCTTTGAGCATGTTATCAATGTGAAGTTCAACAACAGGAAAAGAATAATTGCATTTGTATTTCCTTTGACAATCAACATCATGACATAATGTCATGAACAATTAAAGTTTAAAACATTAATCACTATAAGTGAATAACACATAAAGACCAATAGTAAATGTAATGTCAGGACTCTTGGCTTAGGAGTTCATACTCTATATTCAAATGCAGATAAATCTGCATACAAAAAAAAATCAATAAATTTAAATCATATGTCATCCAATGGAACAAGCTAAACTCCCACATCAGCTATTGCATCAGTCTCCAGGTCCTCAGTTACAGAACAGCAAATTGACCTCCTGCAGCAGCTGCAAGAACTCATTTTGCTATCCCACATTTGTTGCAGGAAGTTGTTTGTTGTTAAATGCAAGTGCAAACATTGTCAAAGGAAAACGGGACGGTTGGTCTATAACTCTTATTGATCAATGATCACAATCAACCATCTTTGTTGCTATCAATGTTATTAGACAACTCTGTTACTCCACTTCTGCTGCAATCACTATTATCAAATGATTTTGTTATTGACCACATTTGCCACCTCCATTGTTATCAAACATTTTTCGGCATTTCATCTCAGAAGACTTAGTTACAAAATCTAGAACATCAAAATGACACCTACTTTTCTTACCTTCATCTAGCATCAAGCTCCCCAAGGTGACTATCTCCATTTGACCATTGCCCACAATCTTCTCTTCAATTGTGATGCTTGGTTCCCATGAGTGATCTACAAATTGTAGGCATCAATCCATCACAATTTGGTTAGAATACACAAGAAGCCCTATGTGATCTATCATAAACCTCATTTCATTCCGAATGCAAGGGACAAGAACTCAAAAGTAGCACCATTGCCTCTATCCTCTTTGACCTTCAAGTGATCACCCAAATAAGAACAATTTGGAACTCGAAACAAAGAGTCCACATGTCCTATATTGCAAGTTGTATCTCTTATTCTATCACCTTTTTTTGCATGCTTTCCATGATGAGAAGAATTTTGCAATGACATAGGAAGCAACAAATCTGAATCGTATTCGTAACTTTGGCTGCAACCAAAATGCTCATCCTTATTTGCTGAAAACAAATTTGTTGAGATATCCTCAACACCTCCATTTTTGAGACTCAAAACCCCTGAATTAGGGTTAGGTATGTTCCTCCCAAATGCATATCTACCTACAATGCTACTTGGAAAGTTAATCAATGGCTCGTCCTTTGGAAGCTCGAAAGATATTGCATGATTCGGTGTATATTACTTCAACATGCACTCTTCTCTCCCAACAGGACGAACCCTTTTGGCCTTCATTTCATTGATCTTTGGCTGTGTTGTACCCCAAATAACTTTTTTGGCATACTGTGTAAATTGAGCTAAATCTTGTTAAAATGCCATGAAAGATCTGTTTTAGGTCAAACCAATCATAGAATCTTGGTGGGTTTCTGTCAAGGAACACATGTACAAAATTCTGAAAAATTGAAAATTAGGGTTTTTTCCTCTATTTTCAGGGAAATCCCCCGAAAATAGGACCTTCCCAGAAATGATCGAAAATGATTTTGATAGGCTTAAAAGGCTTCACGATCACATTGGTCAAGTCAGAATCATCAAAAGACACGTTTTACTCTGGTGGGTCTATTTCTCTTTTTCAGGAACAAAGTTAGAACCTCCGCAGCCATTAATGGCAGATTGGCCAGTACCAGGTGCTGAAAGCTAAGCTTCAAAAGCTTCAACGACACAACCATGGCGGAAAAGGTCAAAAATGATGCT
>VDFB02210497.1:28850-46265 GCA_007258455.2 Sequoia sempervirens | reverse complement strand
GGGTGAAGAAGGCTACAAGACACAAGGTATACATGGAGCACCTTGTCAAGTGGAGGAACAAACATGAATCTGAGGCTACTTGGGTTGAGGAAGCTGATTTTAAGAAGCTAGGCATTGATCTATCACTGATGTCACCTCCAGTTCCTTGAACTTTATGCTGAGAGGGGGAGAATGGTGTAGGAGCACCTGTCAAAGTGCCAAAGTGCAAGCTTATTTTTAAGTTTTTGGTTAATATCCATGTTTTTATGTTTTGTAAGGTCTTGGGGACCATCTTAATGGTGGTTGAGGACCTTTTACTTCTTAGGTTAGAAGTTGATTAAGCTTGGAATCATTTTTGTGGTTGTTTCCTAAGCACTAGACAAACGTTGCAAAACACACTATGTTTTACAACAACATGTTTTTGGCCACTCTTAGGCTTGGAGAAGGAAATCTAACCATTTCCAATGCATTTTAAAAGAGATCTCTCAACTTTTGAGAGGGTTGGATGAGTTGGAGCGTGGCAGTTTTGTTGTGAATAATAAAAAAAACAGTGTTTTTGGCGTGGAAATACAGTTTTTCCTGTTTTGTTCTTGGAACAACGATTTGATGTATTGAACAGGGTGTTTTTTTAGTTGGATAGCATGTAGAGGAACCTTTTTAAGCATTTATTTGGCACATTAGATAGTTTTTTTTCATCACTTTCTTTCACTTTGTAAATTTTGTGCTTCTTTATTTAGTTTTGTTTTGACTGGTAAATTCAATAATATCGAGGTTTAGACTGCACTCCCACCGTACCAAGAAGTATGGAAGCAATGGGAATGTGTCTAAACCCCATCCTTGTACATAGGTTAGCAGTAGGGGTTTGTAGGAGTTCTTTGGTGGCTATCAAATGGATGCCCTAGGCGAGCCAGAGCAGGCCTGGTTGGGGCAGTCTTGAAGGAAAAGTCCCATATTTTGCAAGGGAACAAAGATCTGAGTGAAATTCTTCTTGGAGAATTTAAAGAAATGTCTTAAGAATTCTTGTGGGTCAGGAGAGAGTTCTGGAAGCTCATCTTGAGGGAGCATTCTTTGACAGTCTTCATTCAACTCTGTGAAATTAGAAACCCTAGGTTCTTGTGCATTTTTTTTTGTGTCTGGACAGCATATAGCCTGAACAGGCTTGAGACCACAAGATTCTTGGAGGTGAGGTCTAGGGAAACACCATATTTAATCCAAGAACCTAGATGCTTGGTGGGTTTAGGAAGATGAAGCATCAAACCCCTGTTTCAGAGACCTAATTGGGGCTCAAAGCTACTAGCCTTTCAAACCCAAGAAAAGCCTTTTCTTGAAAGTGATGGAGAACTTGTGAATGGAGGTTGATCAGGAGCCTTAGTCAGATGTTTTTGAAGCCATGGAATATTTTCACACCCCTGCAACAAGATCTGGGAGTATTTGGAGTTGAGCTAGTCTTTAAGAGTATTAAGGGCTAGGAATTTCATGAGAGGAAAAGCACCAAGAATTGCTTGGTAGCAGCAAATTAAATATGATAGCAGGGTTGGCAATTGAACCAGGGGTGCCTAAATAGTAGAGGACCTACAGGTTGAGTGGTGGAGGAAATAACACCAAGGGGGTTACCAATTTGTGACCCAGAGCATTGATCCAGTGAGTGACTCAATCCAACCCTGTCCCTATCGCTGCCTAGATCTGAAATTTGATCACAACCCAATTCATAATTTTGCATTTATAGTTGAATACCACTTTTAAAATTAAGTTTAAGACATGGTTTTTCAAGCTGGTAAGGAAATGCTTTATTTTGCCCCAAATTACAAATGAATTTTACCAAGTTGAAAAGAGGAAACCAAAACCAAATTGGACATAAAAAAAAGTGGAACTTAAAAACTTCCAAACTGATTTCAAACACTATCAATATAGATTGCTCAAGAAATTTGAGAATATAAAGAAAAGAAAGGAGATTATATGGGGCGATAGGGTACATTGGCAGGGCATATTTTTCCGAAAAATGAAAGAGCCCATAATTGAATTATGACTTCAACCCAGTTGAGATATGGGTGTTTCTACATGGAATACATCTATAGTTTGCATTTTTTACAGGTGGTTAAGCTATTGTATTAAAAAATGTGTTTTACTAGGCTGGCACAAATTTTAACCAAAAATGAAAGTGTCCATAATTCGTTTTTGACTCTAGCCCAATTGAGATTTCAATGTTTCTAGTTGAATTTCATATTTTTTAAAAGTTTATGATAGGATTTTGAGGGTTGGGTAAAAAAACTTTTTTTCTACCCCCAAATTAACAATTACAAAATGCAAACTGTGAGAGCCACTTAAAACTAAATCTTCCATCGATTTAGTTTAGATTATGTCGTTTCAAGTTGAATTCCATAGTTGGATTTGAATTTTAAATAGGATATTTGAATAGGTTTAGAAAAGTATCTATTTTTCCCCATTATAAATGCAATGACCAAATTGAAAAGAAATCTCAAAACCAATATACCATGAGAACACCTAGAGCAGCCAAGACTCCCAACACATTTAAACACATACATACATTTCTAACTCAGAAATTCAAGGAATACACAAAAGAATTTCTTTAATTCTATGAAAATTTGAAATGAAGAAATGCTTTGTTTACAAGGCACGACTAGATTCCAAAATAGAGCAGCACGATAACAATGCTACGCTGAACACAAGGATCCACTTCCCACAAAATCCCTCTAATATAACTAGATATTACTACCAAGCTTCCATTCCAAACTATGAGGTTTCTCTCTCTCAAACCAATGAGATTTTTTTTTGTTTACTTTTCTTCCCAGAATAGTTCAAAAAAATGAATGACCAAACTACCCATTTTCTTTTTAATCTAAACTCCTCAAAAAAACAAATCACATTTAAAATAACACTTTAAATCAATACAATATCAAAACTTATTTCCATTTTTATAAACTCTCAAAACAATATATGAAATAAAACATTTAATTAAATAAACTATTAAAGCTCTCCAAATCAATTAATTAAAATCACTAAATATACAACATTCTCTATTACACATAAAAATAATAATTTAAATCCTTAAATCACCATAGGACCAATAATGAACCATATTGAAATCTAAAAGAGGAATCATTAAATCACCATAAAACTGATATTAACCTCATAACGAAAATACCTCAACAAGCAATATAGAAAACTCATAAGATTAGAGGCAATCCAAACATTACGCTAAGTAACGGAGGATAAACACACATCATGAAACACTGCACTAACAGGATACAGTGGGCTATGCTAGGGAATTTTGGCCTGTACTATCTCAGTAACCACCATTGGGGAATGAGAGTACGCTCAGGCCCTATGAATCTAGGTGGAGTCGATACCCGGTACCTACATCACTCGATCACATGTCAAAGTACATGTACATATACATATATCATATAGCCGAAGCAACATCAATCATCAAGAAGAGGGTCATGATATCATAAGCCTCTCGGATACGAGTGTTATGACATCATCCCTTTCCTTATCCATAATCATACAAAAGTAACAATAACAACATCTAATCATGTAAGCATGAAATCCAGCATAAACAATAATCATGTCAACAACATAACAGTCTCGGAATTACACCTCATGGTTGCCAATACAAAATAATGATAGGATGAATAGTGCAAATACAAAATATACAGTTCTCAGAATCCATCAAGGAAATACAAAAGTAAATGTGAACACGGGGGTTGTTACATATCCCAATGACCCATTTTGAGGACCTCTCAATGATGTCTCAACAATTTATAGAGAAAGGAATGGGGCATCAACATTATCTTTTTGTTTGATATGCTTGTGGGTATTCTTGTAAAATTATCTTGGCTCATACTTTCTTAGTTGTGTTTAGGGAATTTGTTTGGAGTAGATTGTTGACTATTGCATATGCTTTGGTATGATATATTCTAAACTACTAAACTACATTCTGACGAGGTTTTTGTATGTCAAGGTGTGAACAAGAACTATCAGATCTAAACATTTGCAAAGTCAAAGTCCATTACACTAGATACAACATCATCCTAGTTATCAATACCATGATGCATCATTTCTATGTGTTATATCAAACATAAGGAATGACATAAAGTCCCAATCCCAAGATATGAGTAGAATCATCCATCTCATCACCATCATCTAATAAAGTCTTGATGGATCATGGACTTGTTGGAATTTTGTATCAATCTTCAAATCAATGGTCAAACCATTCACTTTATTCTTCTATCTTCTTTTCATGCTAACCTGATATCATGAAAGTCAACAAAAAAATCATCATGCATCCATCCTGTATCATCATTATCATTTAAGTTGTTTTAGATAATATAGATTTTTTATTCTAAGCATCTTAATACATTGCATCATCCATATATACATCCATATACATGCATCATCATGACATCATAAATCACATGGGAAAAATACACAAAAAGAAATGCACCCATCCATACATCTTGTATAAACATATCATATATCATATCGAAACATCCACCTCATAGCATATCATAAAAGATAATGAAAAAGAAGATAACACATCCATTGCATTGCATTGCATCCATCTCATAAACATTGCATATCATTACATCATAGATCATCACATATCACATATCGATAAATAAAAATATTTGCATCCATACATCAATAAAACATGAAATAAAGGCACATCACATCATGAATCTAATCATCTCATATATATATAATGACAAAAAGTGATGTCATGGATAATATCTGAATTGGTGTTTATGAATATCATCAAATTTACATGTACAAGAGGCTATAAAAAATGAGCTAATGAATAAGGATTTAAGAGGGAGAATTAGGGTCAACTAAAAGCAGTGAGTATTTTGGAATGGCCTTGTTTGACAATTATACCATTTGGAATAAATAATGAAATGAATATTATTGATGAATGAAGAATTTAAGAATCTATGATAGTTGTCATTCTTTGCATCAATCTTTCATATCATACTACAAAATATACTATGTATATAACTAATAAAGTATATAGCCTCATCCAACAAATTTGTAATCACCAAATAATGAGTAGAGATGATAGTCTATTGTAAAATTCTAAAAGCTTCTAATTAATCTATTTGCTCATATAGTTCTTTTATTATTTTACCAATATAAAATATATTAAGATCTTTTATCTATAATTTAATACACATCTCATTTATAACGGTGAACAACCACCCAAGTTGAACATCAAATTGAATTGTAGCCACTACAATGTAAATTAATAGTATGATAAGTAGAACTTGAAAGTATCAAATTTGATTATTTTGTGTGAATAATCTCAAACATCCACAAAGATAAATACTTAAAAAAAAAATTATTATTAACTTAAAATTAAAATTATTATTATATCATCAAATAATCATAAAGAATAATATTATTAAAATAAAATAAAATAAAAACACCTCTAAACAAAATAAAATAAAATATATAATATATAAAAGTCGCAGAGGCCATTTGAAACCAGTCTCAAAATCTAAAATAAAATTGTAAAAGAAATATTATAAGATGAATACTTCTATCAGCATATATGTCGCACAATACATTTCATGAACTTTGAGACATGATGCGCTGTTGCGTGAAAAACCTCGTTTTTTAACTAGATTTAGTAAAAATAAACTATGGAATGTATGTTTTGAATCACTTAAAGAATATACTGGATCGTAGAAAAAGATGATAACTCTGATGTTAACAAAAACACCCACGTATTTTTACTTTAATAACAACATCTAAACATACAAACTTGATGACATTAAAAAATTGATTTTGACTTGCATAAATTTAAAAAACATTATTGTTTTCTGGATTTTGGGTAGCTAAGCTCAGCTAGTAACCAAAAGAGGGAAATTAGAGCAACTTACTGGTCGGTGTCCTGTTTGCTGTTACTTTGGGAAGAGGGCGTGGGCTCTTCTAGAACGAAAAAAAAGAGTACAAACCAAGCCTGTAAAATAGGCCCTCTGAAGAAACAAATTTGATTTTTATTTTATTTGCTATTGCAAGCTGGATGTGAAGCTTCTAAGCCCTGTTTCTAATAGTGTGCACACTGGAACTCAGTAGATGTCAAATATGAAATCGTCTCAAATTTCTCAATCACTGCAAGCATGGAAGATGGAGGTGGGGTGTCCATTCTCTCATTGACATGAAAGTTGAGGTTTAGAGTTAACAAAGTTTTTCTACTCTATGAAATGTCAGGGACATGGATTAGAATTATTACAGAGTTGAGGATGCAAAAGACAATTCGATAAAAACATTAAATTTATAGTTTTTTTGTGTAAAGAAAGTCACATTTCAGTGCTGCATGAAAAGGCAATAAACTCATATACTAAAGGAGATTAACTCAATCCAGCTACAAAAGCTTTCAGAAATGTGCAACTTGTTTCCCTTAGAAGGAAGATCTCAACTATAATGTCGGACTTTAGTCTAGGGGCAGCATAGAATAACGTGTGCTTCCGTAGATCCCACAAACTAGTGGCTAAAGTCACTAGCTTCCCACTTCCGTTTTATATATCTGCAATTTTCCTATCAGGCAATGGCCATGGGAGATACCCAGCCACGCAGTAAAATCTAAACCTTTGAAAAGCTTGTATCCCTTCCATTGACACATTATATCTCTGTAATGCGAATTTCAATCTCCCCCAACTTTCTGACTTCAATTCTTTTTCCTTGGTGCTCTTCTCACTCCACCGGACCTGCCGTTGGTTGACTAAAGAATCCACCTGCTCTTTCAGTTTTTCTAACAGCTTCTCATTTCTGTCCAATTGCTTTTTAATTTCTCTCACTTCTGTTTTGAGGGCATTCAGTTCATTTCTCCCGCTGAGGAATCTAGCATTAGAGGCATCTCCCTGGGACTCCGTCACTTCAATCATTTGATCTTTAACAACTTCCAATTTTGAGGGTTCCAAGTGGCTACTTTCAGGATCCTCTTTGTTCGTAGAAACTCCCTTCTCTTTCTTTTCTCCTTCCAAAATTTGTGTAGTTATATCTGTCTCCACAGAATTCTCTGAAGTCTTAGCTATATATCCTTTCTTCTCACTTTCACTTTTTATAAAATGATCCACAATCATCCGTAGTGAAGGTTTTGGTTCTTCAATAGAACGAAGTCTGTCCCAGTTCTGCAGAAATATAGTGTTAACATAGATTATGCTAAGGACAAATTTACCTACATCTATACACAATGTAACACAATATATATATAATTGTATAAGAAAGAGGACAGATATATGCACCTCTATAATGAAATTTATATGTTCCTCCCACTCCCAACATATAAATATCCATGTAATCAACTGAACCTGCCACCCATCCAAATGCTTGGCTTCATTGTTTATCAAAAAGATGTTCCACACCAATCGATGATAGTTCAACAGACGCTTCCACTCCCGAGGGAATTTTCGGATATCTGTAGCCATTTTTCGAAAATAATCAAAGACATTTTGCTCCCCTTTACTGTATGTCATGAACAACATCTCCCTTATAGGAACTGAGTCATTCAAACTCTGGTCACCTGAATCAACGCATTGCATATTCATCCCACAGTATAAATTTTAACCGAACAAAGGATAGCACTAGTATTTATCATTTGGATTAATAGCTAGAAATTCAATTTATAGTCTGGTTGTGTCTATTATCACCTTCAGCTACATTTTCTTCATGGAGAGCTTCTGTCTGCAGATTCGTTTGAATGTGAGTTGTTTTGAAAAGATTGATGCACTGCATTCCTGCTGCAACCTTCACTACTGCTTGCCATAAGGTTTGAATGCGACCGGTTTGTCGTGAGTTACTAGCATCTACCAATACAATGTAAAGCCAGTTGTTAGTAGTAGAAAAAAATGAAGTGTGCGTTTTTGTAATGTCCGAAACATTATTTCCTATACATATTTGTCCCGAAATTTAACATTTGTTTGAACCACAAAATTAACATGTATTCGAGAGACTGAATCGGTGTTAATATGAAAACATTGTGATAGTTACTCATTTCACTTGGTTGCAGCACATCCAGGACAATATCTTTTGCATCAGTTGTTTGTGTTCCTGTTACAGGTTCTCCTGTCTCTGCTAAAGTAGCAACTTCTATTAGTAAAAATCAGCGTCTATCACATGCTCCAGTACGAAGTAGATATAAAACCTCCTTTCAATTTTTTTTTTGTTTCATATCCAAAGGTAAATCTTACCTGGAATAGAAATCACTGAGCCTAACATTTCTCCAAAATCAGGTGTTCGCATATGTGTACGTTCAAATGGTGAAAATAAAGCATGATAAGCTGCATCTATTTCTGGTATGGAATCATCTTCTGCATCTGTTTCTGATTTTGAATGGCCTTCCTTACTTTCTTTTTGGAACACTCCCAAGTGACGATCTAAGAATTTTTTTGATTGATCTTCACTGGGGTCAGGTAGGTCTAATGGCAGTTGTATTATCTTATGTAAATACTTATCCGCCAATTGCCTACTATTTTTCAAGGATTTATCTCCATACTTTTTCATTATGACCCGTTGGATGAAGGCTTTGTCCATTCCCAGAACCACACTGATTTGGCAGACAGCTATTACAAGATTAATAGCTGATAGAACCTGTATGTCATAGAAAATTGTTTTAGCACAATTTGAGTTGCATAGACAGTATAATATTTGTATTAAAATAAATTACTTGTAAATTTACCTGAAGAATGACAGATTCTTGACACCTGTCAATATCATCAACAAATACAATCGTTCTTAGATTAGCACTTGGTATCGAACTAGGCAAGATCTCTCCACGGTATTTAGAAGATAGCAATGAAACTATAAAACGCCATATGTAGGAAACAACAGTGCACAGGAAATACGGTCTTTTGCTAATTTCTTCTTTCAAGAAAGTGATATCAGATATTACCCGTTCTTGATAACCAAGCTTTTCAGTGTGGTCTGGAAGTTTCATATAATTCATTAATTGAGCACTGACGGGATTTATAGTGCTCATCACTTTCTTTACAATAGTCCATACCATAATGACTACAGTGAGAGGAAGAGATGCATATTTCAGCTTCACTGATTCTTTGATCTTGTATCTATCAAGAAGAAGCCATACAATACAGGTAAATGAGATTGCTAATACAACAGCAAGAAGGCATGGAAAAATAAATTGAATCCAGATAGCCTGTTTCTGCTTTCTCCAAGTATTTCTCAAACATGTACTGATCCATTGAGCATCTGTCATTATTCCTTCCATTTCTTTTGTGATTTCCACGGCCATGCCCGCCAATGCTTCTGATTCGTTCCTGTATTTCCATGCGTTGTATCGAACAGTTAAAATAGCAGGCACACTTTCCTCCGTTGGGGAATCAATTTCCAGCTGCGATTGTTGATCTTTTGGTTTGAACTGAGATTACGAACATAGTAAACCATGAGACGGAAATCTTAAGTTAAAATTGATATTTAAATTAATTTTTTTATCAATTTTTATAAATAACAAAACAAAATAAGGAAACTGATGACAAAGTCAAATACAATAAATCTAAGAGAGTTACCATGTAACTGCTATCCATAGCAGCTAGCGATTTAAATATATGATGATATTCAGCCTCGTACTGCTTTAAAAACTTAGAAAGCGAGTCTCCTTTCTATTAAACATTTAGCATTGAATTAGACAGATATAGTTGAAATGAAAAAAATATATTCTGTTCTAAATTTTAAAATTTACCTTTGTGTCAGTGATTTTCTTCTTATTTGTTACATTCGTCCAACATTTACTGATCTTATGCTTGAAAGCCAAGAAATATTTTTTTTCTAAATTTTTTTCCTTGTGGAGTAAGTCTACAGTTGCCTTGATTTCTTGGTATTTCCGTTCGCCCTTTTTTGATAGTTCCAAAATTTGAATGCCAGGAAAGCTTGAATGTGTTGTTTCAGATGGCAGTAATGCTAATTGTGCAGCCGTCTTCAACAAAATGCCCTCTGTCTGTATTGAACGAAAATGAACTAGATTTTAGTCTAGGCATATAAAACCTCTGATTTACTGGATGAAGAAAACTTTAAGTACGATCATATTCACCTGTACCATCAGGCTTGATTTTCCCATACCCCAGCTACCAGAGATACCCACTGTAATAGGAGGTTTTAAATAAGGGTTCAAAAGCAATGCGGCAAGACCGTATGCAAAGTCACGTCTTCCTGTAAAATTAGGAATAGCTAGTTGGATAAGCTCAATAACTGTTTAGCAGTCGTTTTGATTTAGAAAAGAAAACGGATTTTATTTTACCCAGATTGTCAGATACAGCTGGTTGATCATTTCCCTGTTCTGCAATGATTTGAATTTGCTTGCGAACTGCAGAGAAGCAAGTGCATAAGAACAATGAAATATCTGGTGTCAATATAATTACATAAAGCCGTAAAATGTTACAAAAGTTTATTGGAATACCTGTGTCAACATTATGTCTCTCTTTTAGTTTTAAACTGTTTATCCAGTGTTGATCCCGGATGTCGCCAATTTGAGCACCTCTAGTAAGCAATTCTTTGGTCATAGCAATATCACCAAGGCATGCTGCTGTCCTTAACAAATTGCTTTTCTTTCCTTCTATTTCAAGTTTTTCAGTGATATCTTTCTTTTGTTGTAGAAGAAAGTCTTTGAGCGGAGAATCGCTTAGCTGTTGGTCTGCAGTGCCTAACCCTGCAGCAGAGGCCCACAGCAAAAGCAATTTCTTTTCATCGGATCCGCACTTCTTTAACAGTAATTCAGAAACTGCTTTTGCTTGGTCTTGGTCTTGGTTCTGAACGGCACAATGAAGTGCCGTTCGCCCATCGCTGTCTCTTTCCAGAAGTGGGTCAGCTCCCCTATACAACAGAACTGTGACCGCATCCCCGTGTCCCCCTGTAGCTGCTTTATGAAGCGCCGTCTGTCCAAGGATGTCTGGTGTCCTCAGATATCTTACTTTAGCTTCCCGTGACGAGATGAAAACCGGAGTAGCTTCCACTGACTTCTTGATGAGGAAATCCGCTATAAACTTTCTGCCCGCTGAAGCGGCCACATGTAGCAATGTCAGATTGCTGTGGTCGATTATGGTTTCTAGTTCTACGTTTTCCCATCCAAGTATCTCCTCAATGACTCGAGGATTATCGTGGTGGCTTCTTTCAACCACGTGATGGTAAAAGCCTCGCCCATTTGCGTCTTTGACTTTTAGAATGTCTTCATTTCCTTGTCGAAGTTGGAAAGAAAGTCGAGTGTGTCCTTTGATAGCTGCAAGATGGAGAGCCGTTTCACCGCTAGCATCCTTTCGCTCCACCAAGATTTTCTTCTGTTCTTCGCTTGTACATTTGGCGAGAATTAATTCAGATAACTCGCTTGCTTTATTTTCATCTTCAACCATAGAAGCGTAGTGCAAAGCTGTTTTGCCCCTCTCATCGCAAGCACGTGGATTTGCTCCCACCTCCAACAGCTTTTCCACAATTTGTGAATTGCCTTGAGAGGCGAACTCACGGAGAAGTCTTGTAGAGTCCACCTTATCGAAATAAGACTCTATTGATTGTTTAGATGCCAACAATAGCTTCATTATTAGTTCCGTGTTACCTGTGTTAAAGACCAGATCCAGAGGGCTGTTCCCTTCATTGTCTTTCCAAGTAACCATCTCTTCATCACTGACTTTCTCTGTATCGCTGCTGCCTCTCCCAATCAGCACATCGACAATATGTTCTTCTTCTCTCTCCACTGCATAGTGGAGGGGAAGGCGGCCTCTCTTGTCCGGAACATCTGGTTTTCCCCCGTTTTGAAGAATCATTTCAACAATGTCACGATCACGACCATGATCACGAACATGACTACGATAACGACACGCCAAATGAAGAGCAGTCATTCCTTTGTTATCTGCGGCATTGGCAAACTGTTCTTTTAAATAAGATTTGTCGAAAAGACTTCTCACAACTTCTTTTTCACCATACTTCACTGCATAGTGTAGGGGGAGGCGACCTGTCTTGTCCGGAACATCCAGTTTTCCCCCATATTGAAGAATCATTTCAACAATGCTTACATCATCATGACGGCACGCCAAATGAAGAACGGTCATTCCGTCGTCATCTGGGGCATTGGCAAACTGTTCTTTTGAAATACATTTGTCGAAAAGACTTTTCACAATTTGTTTTCCATTATTCTCCATTACAGAATCTAAAACCGTAAAGAAGTCTGAACCAAGGCTCGCTGGTGGCTGGGCGCCCCACTCTAATACCTTGCTCACCAAAATACTGTTATTCTCCCGCATTGCATAGATCAAAATCTTGTTGAGAACGTGATAATTTCCAGTTTCGTCGTAGTAGGCGGAGGATGTATTTTTCAGTGTATCTTTGAAACGTTGCCAATCATCACATGCTGCATCCTTGCATGCCTGTTCTACAATCCTCTTCAACACAGCGTCTTGGAGATCGAGGAGATGGTAGATTATGGCGGTAGACATAAGGAAATCCCCTCGGCTTCCCGCCTGATGCTTTTCACTCTTCAATTCTTCTACCAGTATAACAAAACACCTATGTACGATGGTTACCAGACTACGGGAGGAGACGTAGTGCCATAAAAAGTTCAAGATAGCCTCTGATGTGTCTCCTTGAGAGGCAGAATCATGAAAACAATCCGGCATCACATCAACAAAACTTATATGTTCTAGAAAGGCATTCTTTGTCAGGATCTGGTGATTCTCCTGACTTAAGCTGTCCCAACAGGATTCTCCCAAGCTAACCATCACTTCTCGAACTGAATCTTCAGAAAATTCTATCCTCGCCGGTTTCTGACCAGCGAGACCCTCTTCGCCAAGTATTCTGCACAAATGACATATCATTCTGTTCATCTCTACAAATCTGTTTCTGATATTCAAAGGTATCTTGCCTTGTCTCACATCTAGTAGGTTGAAAGGATGTCTACTTTCCCAAGAGTTGAGCAGCCAGTACACAACTTCGTAATTCCAGTCATACGTACAGAGAAGCAATGCAACATCTCTTCCTCTGTCGGTGAGTGTAACATCTGCGTATATGCTCCTCGTGAGATCTGAATTACCTGAAGAGCATTTTATAACACAAGTGGAAATTAGAGTAAGAAAATGTACCCGAGCAATATGCTCACTAATTGTTTGAATGCGAGTGGAAATTAGAGTAAGAGAATGTACCCGAGCTATAGTTTTCTAATCCCTGGACTTGTATAACAAGCATGTGCCCCAAAAAAATTTTGAAGTCATCTCCAATCTGGCAGTTATGATGTGGACCGCTTATCCAGCCGTCAAGAAGACGAGCTCTTTCCCCTCCGTTGAGAAGACCCTGTTTCTTTATCATTTCAAGGTTGTGTTGTGCTTCCTCAACAGTTGCTAAACGCCAGCCTGGTTCCGTAGAATAGCTCCTCTCAACGACCTTCATTATACAGGGCCCGACCTCTATTCCCGAAGTCATCGCGACCTTAGCCTTTAATTGTTGAGCTTTCACTGCTTTGGAATTGAATGCAAAGCCCAAGGTTTACCAAACTCTCGTTTTACGACGCTAACCACTTCATTATTACAATATTAAAAATTAACATTATTACACCAACAAATGTTTGAGCATACATTTACGCGCTTCTTCCTATCCGTGTGAAGATGCGTAACCTTGGAAAAATAAAAATAAATTAAATATTGTGTTACATTAAAAACGAAACAATTATTTTCCTTTCTGAAAAGTGTGTTAATTTTGATATATTAAATATTTTAAGATAAAATTGGAAAAAAATAAAATAAATTAAAATACTATAGAATTGATTTTTACTCATAAATTTTTAAATAACATAACTAAATAACACTTTTAATTATATTATATTTATATTCTAAAAAATATATAATAAAAGGTATTTCCATATTTTTAAGATATTAAAATTTTAATTTAACATTTAACTTTAAAATTAGTGCTATATTAAAATAAATATTTAATATATATCATATAAATAATAATATATGATGGTGCAAGATCGTGATTCTACACATCACATACTTCGATAGAGTCGAAGAAGTGGTGGTGTGAAGCAATGCAGAAGTATCAATCAAATTTACAAAAGATATGAACATTGCTATCCTTTGTGAAAGGGTTGTGGCTATTCGATTTGGGAGCATATTTCAAAGGAAACAAATCGAAGAATGTTTTGCAAACTCATGATCGGCCTGCTCCCAACTCCACTTCCTATTGAAGGATTTTTTCAATGTTGGATTTGAATTTGAAGATATCAAAAAGTTGTCCTTTATCGCGAATCCTGGATAATGAACAACTTGGCCTTTTATTTACAAAACTAGATCCCAATTATTTATCCCACAAAATGTTGCTCACCTATAGAACCTATTTGGATTAGATTACATAATCTACAACATGAATACTGGACTCTGAATAAATTGAGGGCAATTGGAAATAGTCTTGGAGTCATAGTGGAGATTGACAAGGCAACCTTAATTCTTTCATCTTCATAAGTATTCAAGTAGAATTTATTCATACCATCCCATTAAAAATTTACATCAATACTCTAGTTGGAGAATGGAGACAACCAATCAATATTGAAGAAAGGGAGTTCTACTAACTCGTCTATGGAAGTTGGAAACATTGGGAATCAAATTGCTTGAAGAAACCAAAAGGAAAAGATGAAATGTGCTAGATGGAAAAACCAAAAGACGTTGCCCCTAAACCCCCTCTCAAAGTGGTGCTCATCTTGAAGAAGAATTAAGAAACAATAGAAATAAAGGGCACTTCTCCATCCCTAACTTGAATCCCATGGATCCCCCATAAAGAACCCTAATAATAGGAGAGTTAGATGGGGAACGATGGTTGGAGGAGGAAGAATCAAATGGAGATGAAATCAATATTGTTGATCCCAAGTCTATAAGCCAATTTGCTTCAAAGCTCACCAAAATAACCATGTTGTTGAAAAGAAGAAGGGGAGGAAGATGAATAAACAGAAAAGGGAGGAACTAAAATGTGAGAAGACACTAACCAAATAAAAGAGTATGTGATGAGATCTAAGGGATGAAACCCCTTCCTTATAGAACCATGAAGAGTGTTGCATGGAATGTTAGGGGTCTCAATGCCCTGACAAATGACACCTAACCAAGCACCATTTGGGCACAATGTTGGTCACCTATTTCAAGAAACCAAACTAAAATTTCATGATGCATCCTTATTTATTTCACACTACAAAGGGTGGATGAGCCTCTTTTCAGATGTGATAGGTATTTTTAGAGGTCTAGGAGTCCTTTGGTACCCAAAAAGAGTTTCACTGGATATGTGTTGTGTCGATCCCTGTTAGATGCTATGTAATGTAAGATGCTCCTCCACTAATTTTTTTTTTCCCTTTCTAATATCCATAAGCTAATTAAAATTGAAGAAAAATCAAGATTATGGGAGCTCTTATCCATGCATATCATGTAGCACAGAGAGGACAAAATCATTATGGATGGGGATTTTAATGGCATCTTAAGCTTGGAAGAAAAAAGTGATAGCATCACAACTAAATCTCCCACCCTAAAACTTTAAAAACTTTGTGTACTTGATTAAGTTAATTGATGTGGTAACAAAAAATGCTATCTACATAGACGAATAGACAATTGGGTTTTTCCAATATCTCCAAGAGATTAGAAAGATTCCTTCTAACTGCCAACTAGTTAAATGAGAATATCTTATGGGAAGCTTCCATCCTCCCTTATTTTTGATTCTAGCATTATCATGTCAAACTTCTCTTGAGAATGGATGGCCCCCTAGCTAAATGCTACTCTAAGATGGAAACAATATGGTTTCATAGGGAAAACCTAATAGAATAGGTTCAAGATTTGTGGAACACAACACTAATGCAAAAGGGAACTAAAACCTTCAAGGTCATGAACAAACTAAACTATATTAAGGGAAACTAAAGGAATGGAATAGAATTTCTTTCAAAAAATCTCAAGGAAAAAAGATAGCTTTATGCTATAAATGAAAGATTTAAACAAATCAAGATGTTGTAATCATACTTTTTAGAGATTTTTTTTTTTTCTAGAAGAATAGGTTAAAGTGTTTTCCTATGAAGAAATTTAGTACAAAACAAAATCAAGAGAAGAATGTCTCTTCGGAGGACATATGAATACCAAATTTTCATAATACTACCAAATCTCATAGAATTCAAAATGAGATTGAATCAATTTATAACTTTGATGGAGAAAAAGTGGATTCATTCATTTCAATCCAAAAAGAAGTTGTTAACTTCTTTCAATAGCTACTTACATGTCAAATAATGTGGTTGATTCCTTAGATAAAATATTAAAGGAGATTCCCTCAATAATATCCCTTAAGTATAATGTGATTCTAATGCTACCATTTATAATAGATGGTGTCAAAAAGTGATGTTCTAGCTTCACCTAGACAAGTCACCTAGTTTGGATGACTTTCTAGCATATTTTTATCAAAGAAATTAGCATTTCATTGGTTGTGAAATATAGGAGATAGAGAAAGACTGCATGAAGAGGAAAAAATTTGTGAAGAACATAAACAACACCCTAATGACACTCATTCTTAAGAAAATTCAATGCTCAACATTCACAAACTATCAACCCATCTCCTTGTGTAACCCAATCTATACTTGAGTATATCCAAGACAATGGAAAATAGGTTGAAGCATGTTTTATCAAGAATTGTTTCCTTTGAGTAGAGAATATTCACAGTAGGTAGAGAGATAACTAAAGGCATTATTATTGTAAATAAAATAATTCATTGAATTGAGAGATTAAGACAAAAAAAGTACATGATTTTAAAAATTGACATAAGCAAAGAATATGACCATCTTAGTTGGCATCTCTTCATGCTAGTAATTAAGAAAATTGGATTTTGTGAGCAGTAGATGGATTGGATAGATAGATGCATATCGATGGTACAATTTTTATTACTTGTAAATGGAGCATCGTGTGATTTTTTACGAGCTCCTATGGTTTGCATCAAGGGGATCCCCTATCCCTATTTTTATTTTTCATAATGGATAAAGCCCTAGGTAGATTGGTGAAGCAAAAACAAAATGAAGGATTGTGGTATGGAATTCATGTTGCTCAAAATTTGGCTTTGATAATGCACCAACAATTCACTAATGATACAATGCTCTATAGTGAATCTAACTTAAACAAAGAAAAAATATCAAGGAAACATTAGAGGGTAAGTGCACAAAGATGGTTCCCAAAAAGGGGACTTAATTGGCCACTTTTTTTTTGAAGTTAGGAAATACTGACCGTGGACATGAAATTGAGGATAATTGCAGTAAAATTTTTGAGATGGAACAAAAACAAGGATCGAACTGCTCCAAGTCTGCTTTCTAAACTATTAATTTATTTTGAAAATGGTTGAGATTAGGGGTTTAAACGAGGGACGTACACAAGTTGGTGTTGTTTTTGTTAGAAAAACATAACATAGCAACTCTTGTAC
>VDFB02210497.1:0-28750 GCA_007258455.2 Sequoia sempervirens | reverse complement strand
TGTATAGGAAATAATGTTTCGGACATTACAAAAACGCACACTTCATTTTTTTCTACTACTAACAACTGGCTTTACATTGTATTGGTAGATGCTAGTAACTCACGACAAACCGGTCGCATTCAAACCTTATGGCAAGCAGTAGTGAAGGTTGCAGCAGGAATGCAGTGCATCAATCTTTTCAAAACAACTCACATTCAAACGAATCTGCAGACAGAAGCTCTCCATGAAGAAAATGTAGCTGAAGGTGATAATAGACACAACCAGACTATAAATTGAATTTCTAGCTATTAATCCAAATGATAAATACTAGTGCTATCCTTTGTTCGGTTAAAATTTATACTGTGGGATGAATATGCAATGCGTTGATTCAGGTGACCAGAGTTTGAATGACTCAGTTCCTATAAGGGAGATGTTGTTCATGACATACAGTAAAGGGGAGCAAAATGTCTTTGATTATTTTCGAAAAATGGCTACAGATATCCGAAAATTCCCTCGGGAGTGGAAGCGTCTGTTGAACTATCATCGATTGGTGTGGAACATCTTTTTGATAAACAATGAAGCCAAGCATTTGGATGGGTGGCAGGTTCAGTTGATTACATGGATATTTATATGTTGGGAGTGGGAGGAACATATAAATTTCATTATAGAGGTGCATATATCTGTCCTCTTTCTTATACAATTATATATATATTGTGTTACATTGTGTATAGATGTAGGTAAATTTGTCCTTAGCATAATCTATGTTAACACTATATTTCTGCAGAACTGGGACAGACTTCGTTCTATTGAAGAACCAAAACCTTCACTACGGATGATTGTGGATCATTTTATAAAAAGTGAAAGTGAGAAGAAAGGATATATAGCTAAGACTTCAGAGAATTCTGTGGAGACAGATATTACTACACAAATTTTGGAAGGAGAAAAGAAAGAGAAGGGAGTTTCTACGAACAAAGAGGATCCTGAAAGTAGCCACTTGGAACCCTCAAAATTGGAAGTTGTTAAAGATCAAATGATTGAAGTGACGGAGTCCCAGGGAGATGCCTCTAATGCTAGATTCCTCAGCGGGAGAAATGAACTGAATGCCCTCAAAACAGAAGTGAGAGAAATTAAAAAGCAATTGGACAGAAATGAGAAGCTGTTAGAAAAACTGAAAGAGCAGGTGGATTCTTTAGTCAACCAACGGCAGGTCCGGTGGAGTGAGAAGAGCACCAAGGAAAAAGAATTGAAGTCAGAAAGTTGGGGGAGATTGAAATTCGCATTACAGAGATATAATGTGTCAATGGAAGGGATACAAGCTTTTCAAAGGTTTAGATTTTACTGCGTGGCTGGGTATCTCCCATGGCCATTGCCTGATAGGAAAATTGCAGATATATAAAACGGAAGTGGGAAGCTAGTGACTTTAGCCACTAGTTTGTGGGATCTACGGAAGCACACGTTATTCTATGCTGCCCCTAGACTAAAGTCCGACATTATAGTTGAGATCTTCCTTCTAAGGGAAACAAGTTGCACATTTCTGAAAGCTTTTGTAGCTGGATTGAGTTAATCTCCTTTAGTATATGAGTTTATTGCCTTTTCATGCAGCACTGAAATGTGACTTTCTTTACACAAAAAAACTATAAATTTAATGTTTTTATCGAATTGACTTTTGCATCCTCAACTCTGTAATAATTCTAATCCATGTCCCTGACATTTCATAGAGTAGAAAAACTTTGTTAACTCTAAACCTCAACTTTCATGTCAATGAGAGAATGGACACCCCACCTCCATCTTCCATGCTTGCAGTGATTGAGAAATTTGAGACGATTTCATATTTGACATCTACTGAGTTCCAGTGTGCACACTATTAGAAACAGGGCTTAGAAGCTTCACATCCAGCTTGCAATAGCAAATAAAATAAAAATCAAATTTGTTTCTTCAGAGGGCCTATTTTACAGGCTTGGTTTGTACTCTTTTTTTTCGTTCTAGAAGAGCCCACGCCCTCTTCCCAAAGTAACAGCAAACAGGACACCGACCAGTAAGTTGCTCTAATTTCCCTCTTTTGGTTACTAGCTGAGCTTAGCTACCCAAAATCCAGAAAACAATAATGTTTTTTAAATTTATGCAAGTCAAAATCAATTTTTTAATGTCATCAAGTTTGTATGTTTAGATGTTGTTATTAAAGTAAAAATACGTGGGTGTTTTTGTTAACATCAGAGTTATCATCTTTTTCTACGATCCAGTATATTCTTTAAGTGATTCAAAACATACATTCCATAGTTTATTTTTACTAAATCTAGTTAAAAAACGAGGTTTTTCACGCAACAGCGCATCATGTCTCAAAGTTCATGAAATGTATTGTGCGACATATATGCTGATAGAAGTATTCATCTTATAATATTTCTTTTACAATTTTATTTTAGATTTTGAGACTGGTTTCAAATGGCCTCTGCGACTTTTATATATTATATATTTTATTTTATTTTGTTTAGAGGTGTTTTTATTTTATTTTATTTTAATAATATTATTCTTTATGATTATTTGATGATATAATAATAATTTTAATTTTAAGTTAATAATAATTTTTTTTTTAAGTATTTATCTTTGTGGATGTTTGAGATTATTCACACAAAATAATCAAATTTGATACTTTCAAGTTCTACTTATCATACTATTAATTTACATTGTAGTGGCTACAATTCAATTTGATGTTCAACTTGGGTGGTTGTTCACCGTTATAAATGAGATGTGTATTAAATTATAGATAAAAGATCTTAATATATTTTATATTGGTAAAATAATAAAAGAACTATATGAGCAAATAGATTAATTAGAAGCTTTTAGAATTTTACAATAGACTATCATCTCTACTCATTATTTGGTGATTACAAATTTGTTGGATGAGGCTATATACTTTATTAGTTATATACATAGTATATTTTGTAGTATGATATGAAAGATTGATGCAAAGAATGACAACTATCATAGATTCTTAAATTCTTCATTCATCAATAATATTCATTTCATTATTTATTCCAAATGGTATAATTGTCAAACAAGGCCATTCCAAAATACTCACTGCTTTTAGTTGACCCTAATTCTCCCTCTTAAATCCTCGATGACACAATACATAACCTTGACATATACTTTGCATGCACCTTACTCTCATTAGTACAATAAAATGTCTTCAAAAATTGAGTTCCTTACCAAGGATCAAATTTGGTCTCTTGGTGTGAACTCAAATTCATAAATATTTCATATTTCTAATCTCAAATTTTGATGCTTATATGTGTTGGGTATATAGCTTCAATGCTTTACTCCCCTTAGTACAATACAAAGTCTTTAAAATTTGAGTTTCTTATTGTAGGCTACAAATTAATCTTTTGTTGTGAAATTAAATTCATACATATTTGGTGTTGAGTTATAATATCATGGTTTAGTTCCTATATGTACCTTATATGGCTTAGAATGATATAAATTCCTTAAAAGGTGAGTTCCTTACTTAAGGTCATAGTTTACTCATTTGTGAAAGGAAAATAAGTGTTCAAAACAAATAAAAGAGAAGGAATGCTAATAATAATATAGAAAATAATGTAACATAATGTCGTACTTAGAGCAACATGATTTTTATCCAAAGAAACTCTTTTAGGAAAAACACTAGCACCAATTATACTAATTAAATATTATTTATAATACAATAAGATTTGGACCATGCTATTCCTTGTCTAAAACCATGATTTACCTACCAAGTATTTTTTAATGAGTTATAAATCTATATGTTCATTTTACACTCACAAGGCTTACAAGAAACAACTTTGTTGATTTACAAATCAATGGGCTCAAAACTATAGAAAATATCCACAAATGTGAATTTCAACACCACATTTAGAGATTGCATGGCCTAAGAATGTGTAAGACAATAAGGGGTGTACATCCTTCTATTTGGGTAGCCACTAATGGGTTAGTAAATTCTCTTCTAAGATTCTCTTACAAATGGCTAAAAATAGGGGCCAAAGATGCTTTTCTAAAATTCTCTTCAAAACCTCAATTATTAATAAGAAAAATGACAAGGTGATGGCATCCACCAACTTCAAGATATCAAAGACCAGCCCTTCTCTTGAAATGAGACTTGAAGAGCCTCCTCTAGGTATTAAGGATGCCTAATCTTAGTTATGTTAATATATTGTGTTGGTGTAAATAGGTATTTTACCTAACTAGTTAATTAGTGGGTCCTATTTATATGTTAAGTCCACTTAGGTCCTTGAATTATTTCTAGAAGTCTTAGTTGTCTAGATAATATTTTATCTTTTTAAATTTTATTTAATTATATTGTTTTAGGTCATTTAATAATGACATAAATCATTTAATGTTTTGCATTAGGTAGTTTGTCACACCTTTTCTATATAAGCAAGGTCATTTTACAATTTTATAATATAGCTCATCACCATATTTGATAAATATTAATATCAAGAAAACTCATTTCTTACATACTCTCTTGTGGAAGGTTTTCATTGTTTTTGCAAGTGATCTTGGGTATAGAGCTAATCTTCATCTCCTACATATTGCAGTGGTAGATGAGATATGATATTTTAGTAGTAATTTTTTTCTAAATGATGAATATTTTAAATTGAGATCTCCATGTTTGTCAAATAGGAAAAGCTATAATGGGAGCTAAATCACCACATTTTTTATTAAAATTTAGTTTAGTGTTATTTAAATCAACCAAGCAATATTTTATTAAACTTTTAAACTAAATCATGTTGCCATAGCAAACAATTCTTGATTAAGCCTTAATCACATAAGGTTTATAAAATATATTACAAGCTAAATCATAGTCACCATTGATATTATATTTTTACTTTTTTTTAGCATGATATCACCATTACTATAAAATTCTTGCTTACTTTTTGGGATATTTTCACTTTTAAATTAATCTTTAGTAGGATTTTAATTTTAATGTGTATATAATTAAGTTTTGAATTGTTTGATAGCGTCCCTTTGTATAGGTTATGTTATATACAAACCTCATAGTCCTATGGTAGAAATAATACCATTAATCATGACTATTTCCCTCCTTTATTACCATGGACTCTAAAATCCAAGGAATGCATGTACTATAGAGATCGTGTATAAATCTTATTTTAAAATTTCACATAAATAAGAAATTGAGATATTTCTTTCAATTTGTTATTGTATTCACTTTGTAGAATTCTTGCAACAACTCTTCTATTTGGTAAAGTCCACCGAAGATAGCTACATGATCTTAAGGTTTTTTCTTATATTCTATGTAAGACAAGTAGGGGCATCTAAAGATCTTTTCACAAATTCAACCTTCATACTATAATATAAAATATAAATATAAATTATTTATTAACCTTGGTGGGCCTATAGGTATCATGAATAAGTGACAATGAGGCTCATATAGAAAGTGACGATTATTTGGGTCTAAATGTTTAAATAAATAGGAAAATCATTTTCCACCATTGATTTCCATTATAATATAATGTCTTTTATTGAATTCAGTAGCACTAGTGCATGCATTTTGAAAGGTAACTTATTGAACCCATAATTTCTTTTGGGACACTGAATAAAATATAGTCATGTGGCCCAAAATAAATTCAAGGTCAAGTAAACATCTTAAAAATGTATGAGCTTATAATGTCATAGAATTCAATTAGAACCATTTAATCAATAACAAAATATAATGTACATATTCAATCATATTTTACTAATATTTTTATGGTGTGATAATTTTAAAATGTTTTAATTATTTGTGCTCCAATGCCTTCCTAATAGTGGATTTGGGTAAGAGCATTCTATGGTCATTATCAATAGACCCCGCCATGGGATAATAGACCTTTGAACCCTTTAAGGAGGTACTACAATCTAAAATCACCAATGGTTATTGCCCCAAGGCTCCCACTTCAATATTACAAACTATAAGGACCCCTTTGAGGGGGTGCTACAATCTAAAATCACCAATGGTTACTACCCTTAGGTCTCCACTTCAATATTACAAACTATAAAATAATATATGAAGGGACTAGACTGACCAACTATGTAAATTTTTAAAGGAAGGATTCTCCATGATAAAAAAATTAGACTTAGCTTGTATTCGCTATGGATAATTGATATTGTATAATAAAAAAATTATTGATATGCATAAAATCAATAAGAAGATTAATATTTTCTCAAAAAATAAAATTATTTTATGCATTTAACTATGATTTTATAGGATTTTATAAAAAATATTAGGGACCTCTTCTTAAATTTATCATCATAGATTAGGTTATAACATCCAAGTCATTGAATTAATCATATTCTGCTCTACACGTCCTTTGCATTTTCAAAAATTTCTTTGTTGTTTCTACCATGGCACTACCTAGTGAGGGGCCCTAGATGGTGTCCCCTTCCAAGATTGCTTCCTCTTTGTCAGTAGTCTCTGTTGGGAATCCTACCTTTATTGCAAGGTTCTCTATGACTAAAGTTAAAAATTATTTGTTGTCTGATACTATATTTCTTGAGACGATGGAAAAGATTGTCCATCTCCCTATTTATGATATGAATCTTTTTTCATAGGGGAAAATACACTCTTGTTTGAGGACAAAGTTTTTGGTGAGGGTACTTTTTCAAAAAGGTACCATGAGTCTCTTGTTGTTTCAAGAGTGTGTTATATGGTGGATGGATTGGAGGTGAAGTTCTAGATGAAATTATGGATGAGAATGTTGCAAGCTTTTTGTTATCTCTCTTAGGTAAGATTTTTTCCTTTAGACCCAATATTGACTAGGTGTATAAATGGATTGATCAAATTGGACTTTGAAAGGGGATGTGAATGTTAGCACCATTTCAAATGGTCTTTTCCTTTTCAATTTCTTTAACTACCTGAAGATATGATTAAGAATCTTATTGGTGCCCCATGGCCTCTAAACAAGTACTTCAAAAAATTTCTTTCTCTTTATAAGTCAAAACCTGGTCTTGACCATATGGTTGACTTGGGCTCATCTCCTACTTGGATTAGGCTTCTTGGTCTTCCCCTTGCATTTTGGAACCAAAATGTTTTTCGTGGAATTTCTAACTCCTTTGGTTCCTTGTTAGCAATTGACAAGGTGATTGTTCAAAAATCAAGGCTTGTCTTTGCAAGAATTTTTGTCAATGTGGTAGTTAATAAAGTCTCGCTTTCCTCAATAACTCTGAAATCAAAATTTTGTTTAAGGAACGGGTAAAAGCAAGAAGTTGGGTACACGAAGAGGGGAAATCTTGGGGGAAAAAAAAGTTTCATAGGAAACACATACGCATTTTTGAAGAAACATGTATGCATTACGGATCGGGTACCCAAGCCTAGATTTGAACGCTTATGCGTTTAGAATCTAGTACACAAACCTAAAATGCATACGTGTTATGAAATGCGTATGTGTTTATAATGCATATGCGTTTTGAAACACGTATGCGTTTTGAGAAAGTATTTTTTTTTAAAATAAATGACTGTAATTCATTTTCCACCATTCTAATCCAAGAGTGAGAAGAACAAAGGAGAGTGTGTACGCATTTTAGAGGCCTTCACTGAACAAAATTTTGACTACCACCTCCTCCCATTGACACTAGTGACCTCATCGACACCAGGTTGGTTGAATTCTTCATTTTTTTTGCTTTATATCTTTTTTTGTTTTTTAATTAGTATTCAATTTTTGTTTGTTTAGTGTGTTTTAGTTTAATGTTTTATAGTTTTTAATTTCATTTAAAAAACCAAAAACGTCAATGAAACAAAAAAATTTAAATTGTAAATTGAAAACCATAAAAACTAAACCTAAATTGAACACATTTAAAACTTAGAAATTTCAAAACCCTAGAAACCCTAGGTTACAAAATTTACATAGGTCCCTAAAAACTAATTTACATAGGTTAATCCTTGGACCTAAACCCTAAAACATCAACCTAAAACCCTATTTACCCTAATTTATGTAAATCTAAAATGGGCTATTTACCCTAATTTACATAAACCTAAAATGGGATATAGATAGACTATGTGCAATATGGATAGAGCTAGACACATAAATATTATTAAATCTAATAAATATTAAAATGTGAAGCATGAATGATTTCTACCCATTTCTCTTATTTGGATGAGATCCTTTGTGAATTATGTAAGGATGCATTATGATCATAGTTAAGCCTTAATTTATAGTACAAGTGTGTAATCTAATGAATTCCTATTTTAATTCTCATGTGTAGTGGCATTGTTCTAGATTAGGAAAACTAAATGTTGTACTTTCTCTAAACTAGTGTATCAAAGCTAACTTGTAGCACTTCACATTTCAATTTGGAAAATTCAAATTACTTTTTTGAGAAACTTGTAGTTTAGGGTTTAGATCTCCTCTTCCTTTTTAAATCATCCAAGAGTTCTTAGAGGTCCAAATACGTTCAAAATCCATCATAACTCAACAACTTACTTAGAATTGAAATCTAAAATTCCTAATTGTTGATATATTGAAGCTATTCCTAGAATGTCACATATTTTATTCAAAGCACTAAGTTTAGGTGGTAGGGTTTCTCATTTACTTGTAAAAATTTATTCATGTGTCTTCTATATGTTTTCATGTCATCAAATCTCTAAATATAAACCCTAAACCCTAATTTGGCATTCATTTTGTTGTAGGACCTTAAAATTAAATTTGGTTTCCTTTCAATTCTATAACCAAAGGTTTATTTTCTAAGATTATTTATTTATTGAATTGATCAATTCATTCCTCACTTAGTGGTAGTTAGGTTCTCTTTTTGAAAAGCCATGCACATCTAGAATTTATATAAATATTCAAAGGAAGAGTCTATGTCATAGAAACGTTTCAAAAAATATATGATTAGAAAAAAAAATTGGGTCTAGGATTTAGGGTTTAGATCTCCTCTTCCTTTTTAAATCATCCAAGAGTGCTTAGAGGTCCAAATAGGTTCAAAATCCATCATGTGTCTTCTATATGTTTTCATGTCATCAAATCTCTTTAAATGTAAACCCTAAACCCTAATTTAGGATTCATTTTGTTGTAGGACCTTATAATTAAATTTGGTTTCCTTTCAATTCTATAACCAAAGGTTTATTTTCTAAGATTATTTATTTATTGAATTGATCAATTGATTCCTCACTTAGTGGCAATTAGGTTCTTTTTTTGAAAATCCATGCACGTCTAGAATTTATATAAATATTCAAAGGAAGAGTCAATGTCATAGAAACATTTCAAAAAATATATGATTAGACAAAAAATTGGGTCTAGGGTTTAGGGTTTAGATCTCCTCTTCCTTTTTAAATCATCCAAGAGTGCTTAGAGGTCCAAATAGGTTCAAAATCCATCATGAGTCTTCTATATGTTTTCATATCATCAAATCTCTTTAAATCTAAACCCTAAACCCTAATTTAGCATTCATTTTGTTGTAGGACCTTATAATTAAATTTGGTTTCCTTTCAATTGTATAACCAAAGGTTTATTTTCTAAGATTATTTATTAATTGAATTGATCAATTGATTCCTCACTTAGTGGTAGTTAGGTTCTTTTTGTGAAAATCCATGCATGTCTATAATTTATATAAATATTCAAAGGAAGAGTCTATGCCATAGAAACGTTTCAAAAAATATATGATTAGAAAAAAAATTGGGTCTAGGGTTTAGGGTTTAGATCTCCTCTTCCTTTTTAAATCATCCAAGCGTGCTTAGAGGTCCAAATGGGTTCAAAATCCATCATGTGTCTTCTATATGTTTTCATGTCATCAAATCTCTTTAAATCTAAACCCTAAACCCTAATTTAGCATTCATTTTGTTGTAGGACCTTATAATTAAATTTGGTTGCATTTCAATTCTATAACCAAAGGTTTATTTTCTAAGAATATTTATTTATTGAATTGATGAATTGATTCCTCACTTAGTGGCAGTTAGGTTATTTTTTTGAAAAGCCATGCACATCTAGAATTTATATAAATATTCAAAGCAAGAGTCTATGTCATAGAAACATTTCAAAAAATATTTGATTAGAAAAAAAATTGGGTCTAGGGTTTAGGGTTTAGGGTTTAGATCTCCTCTTCCTTTTTAAATCATCTGAGAGTGCTTAGAGGTCCAAATAGGTTCAAAATCCATCATGTGTCTTCTATATGTTTTCATGTCATCAAATCTCTTTAAATCTAAACCCTAAACCCTAATTTAGCATTCATTTTGTTGTAGGACCTTATAATTAAATTTGGTTTCCTTTCAATTCTATAACCAAAGGTTTATTTTATAAGATTATTTATTTATTGAATTGATCAATTGATTCCTCACTTAGTGGAAATTAGGTTCTTTTCTTGAAAATCCATGCACATCTAGAACTTATATAAATATTCAAAGGAATAGTCTATGTCATAGAAATGTTTCAAAAAATATATGATTAGAAAAAAAAATTGGGTCTAGGGTTTAGGGTTTAGATCCCCTCTTCCTTTTTAAATCATCCAAGAGTGCTTGGAGATCCAAATAGGCTCAAAATACATCATGTGTCTTCTATATATTTTCATCTCATCAAATCTATAAATCTAAACCCTAAACCCTTATTTAGCATTCATTTTTTTGTAGGACCTTAAAATTAAATTTGGTTTCCTTAGGCAACTCCAACAAATTTTATTCCCTTAAGATATGGAACATTTTTTCCTAGTCCACCTTACTAGACATAGATCCCCTTAAGCTATCCTATCACCCTAAATCATAAATCGATGTCTTAAGGGGTCCTAATATGACATTTCTTAATGGGATAAAAGAAGTTCTCAAAATTTTGTGAGTAGAGCTCAAGCTCATCTTTGTTTATTTTTTACATTGCAATTAGGTCACTAGCATATATCTATGTGTCCCTTTGAATGTATTCTATTAATTTTTCATTCTTATCTTTAGTATTCTTTGAAAACAATGAATGAGATTATAAATTTTAATGTTAGTGTTAAACTTATAATTTCTTCTTAACTACTTTGTCCCACTATAGAGATCTTGTGTCTCTTAGATGAGTTCTTGAGAGTTACTTAGGCCAACTTGTATAGTGAAGTTGAAATAAAGAGATTGTGTAAGAGTTATTATCTATTTTAGGATGGGTCAACACATGTGAGAGTCATAAAAAATTACTTTCCATAGTATTTTCATGCATTATTAGTGACTGTGGTGTTGCCATTTTGTTATTTCCTAGGAATTCTTATGTCTATATATTGGATTCTTGTGGTAGAAGATGTATGTAATGTATTTTATAGAGTTATTCTATCCTTTTTTTTAATAGGATTAGGATTTTTGATATCATTGTTGTATTCTATAGAATCCCTATGAGTACATATTATAACCATAAATCATCTAACAATGCATTGAGTTGTGTGGTAAATTAGAGGATATTTATTCTTGAAATAGGATTCATAAATTATATTTATATCTCTTTCCTTCTTATAGTTGCATATATTCTTATTTCTCTCTTTTTTCCTTTATAAGTGTTGTTTACATGCCAAAGGATTCTATTTTTTTTATATTGCTTCATATAATATTCTCCTTGAAAGATCAATGTGGAAATACTTGTATTTTTAGTACTTTAATCTTGCTTTTTAAATTTTAATTATTAAGGGGTTTGTAGGAATTTTACATAAGATTTTTTTATCATATTTGAGGTGGATTTTTGGGTTCCATCTATTTGCATGTTATTGATCAATGGTTTGTGAGTTTTGGGTAATCCTCCATTTTGTTTTTGAGCATAGAAATATTGTGGGAATTTAAGAATGCTTAACGTGGAAGATCTTGGAGTTGGTGACGTGTTTTCATGTTTCATGGTTATGACTTGCAGATCTTAAATTTGGTATTATGTGACTATCCTCTAAGATTAAATTTCTATTTTCATGTATTATGTGGTCATGTAAAATGGAAGATTTTTCATGTTGGGTTCTTGCTTTTGGCTTCTTAGTTACATGAGAAAGTACTAGTTGTTTTGAATACTATTTAAAGTTCTTATGTTGGTTTCATTCTTTAAATCCATGGTTAAATAGAAGAATTGGATTATTGAACCCTCATTACATGTTAGTTGTAGAGTTGATCTCTTAGTGACCTAGAAGCTCCCAAAAAACCTTGTTCTTCTATTTGGATGTACAAAGTGATGGTTGTGGAATATTTTGGTTGCTTAAATTTCCTAGATAACCCTCTAGCATTTTTAGATATTTGTACTTGCATGTTATAGATTCATGATATTTGTACTTGCATTTTTTTGATTGTTGAGAATGAATAATTTTTCCTTCACTTTGGGATTAGCTAGACCTAGGAGAGTATTCCTAGAGGTAGCCTTTAACAATATTTAATCACAAATAAAGATATATAAAATATAAAAAACTATAATAGTATCTATATACATGAAATTTGAAAATTTAGATAAATCAATTTATGTACTCGGATTTACTTAAATTTTGTCATACTTGATTAATACATCTATTCATTTTGAATTGTAGGACCTTAAAATGAAATTTTGTTGCCTTAGGAAACTTCACCAAATTTTATTCCCTTACTTGCCATGGACCATTTTTTCCTAAGACCTTACTACACATAGATCCCCTTAAGGCATCCTATACCCTAAATCGTAAATCGATGTCTTAAGGGGGAATTTGAAATTTCTTAAGGGGATAAATTTGGTGAATAGAGCTTGGTCACTCATCTTTTTTTATATTTTGTACATTACAATTAGGTCACTAGCATATATCTATGTGTCCCTTTCAATGTCTTCTATTAATTTTTCAGTCTTATCTTTAGTATTATTTGAAAATAATGAATGATATTAAATAAATTTTAATATTTAACCCCATAATTTCATAAATCTACCCTTCATATTAACAACCCCACACTGGACTCAATTTAATGTGTGTACATGCTATGAATTTTTAATGTTATGGATTTTATAATGTTATAAATCAAATGGTCTTCAAATGAAATATATTTTGAATTTGTGCATGTTCAATGTGATTTTTAAATAACTTTCAAATTGTGTGAATTATTTAATTAGTTTGTTGATATATATTTTTTAATTGTTTAACATGCAGTTTCCATATCATTGCTCACATGGATCTATTGTTTAATTTAGATGATTTTATTCCCAATCAAGAAATTCCTATAGATCCCATACATCCCAATCCATCACATGAACATAGCCCTAGCACACCTCCACATTCTCCACCACCAAACACCCCACCCCCTCCTATAGTTGATGAAGATCAATTAAGAGAGAATATCTGAGCAAACCTCATTTTCATTCAAGGAAATATAGATCTCATAAAAAATGAGCCTAGATTCCCTCCCCATCTCACACGGTTTGCATCTACGATGCAAACTATTGTTGATTTTGTTCGATCTATTGATGTAGACCTAGTTAGGTTCTATCAATGGAGAGAAGAGAGGAGAAAATTCTGTGCGTATGGATTTTCATATAAAGAAATCAATGACCTAAAAATTACCAAGCAATCCATATGCCAATATTTTATTAAACCCCAAACAAACCAACCCATTCCACCCACAAAAAAATGAATTTCAATTTTATGGTGTAGGCACCCGTAGATAGCTGTGCATTTTTGGGACATATGGTGGATGGTGTTTGATAGTCCACCACATGGCAACTATGAGGTGCCCTTATAATTTTTGAGAAAGTTATGGGTTGAGTTTGAGTTGGGTAAAAAACCCAACTATTTTGATATGAGGTCATTTTAGGGAGTTGGGCGTGGCATGCCCCAACATAGACTAGGAGCAAGTGTCGATCCTCAGCGACATGTTCCAATTGCTCCTATTGTTCCTCTTCCTTCTCCTAGTGTTCCCGCTACATTTCAGCAGTAGAACATGTTATCAACATTAGGAGAATTGAGTTCACTTTCAGGACATCTCACTCAACAGTCTACACACACGGCCACTGAAGTGGCCAATAAAGAGCATGAAGGCTCGAGCTATAGGGATACTCAGACATCCACTTCAAGCGACACACATGCATCTGGGATGGGGTCATACTTGAATTTACTATATTCTGAGGATCGTTCTACATAGGTATGTTCATCTTTTGAGCTTAAATTTAATTCAAGTTTGAAATATGAAAAATTTCATGTAAATAATAACATTAAATTATATATATAATATAATATTAATTCAATAAGTGTTTGGTGTAGACGCATGATCACATGATGCCTGAAACTCAATATGATCATCGTGTGCATATGTCGAGTGTTGTAAATCTGGGCTCACCTTTTGGACAGGTACTTGAACCAATATATATATATTAAATAATTTGTGTGGATATATATATCTAATTTAATTTGAATTTGTACACGTGTGAATTGATATATTATATCTAGATGTAGGGAGGTCATACAATACCTAGTACTAACCAACCATAAGTTACAGTGGTGAGCGCTCCTGAGACATCATCAGCTTAGGTGCATGCTTTCAAAAGTTTGTTAAGTTTAAATTAAATAGACATCATAGATCTAATTTAATTTTTTTATTTACATACACATGTTTCAATGATCTATACGAACTGTTGTACATCTATATGCAGGAATTTCATGAGATACCCATGGCAGGCCACACACCTGAGACATCATTGGAATTTATGCATGGGAAATCTCAGGCGCGTGATCATGAGGTCATATCATTCGAGGTTGTAAACTTTACTTTAAATCTCCCATACAATTTTTACGGACCTTTTAAATATATATATATATATATATATATATATATATATATATATATATATATATATATTCAAGGTTTTTACATATTGTTTACTTTAAATGAATATGCAGGATATAGTAGATCAGGAATTTGCATCTTTTCAAGTGACAGTTATGCTACCCATTGAAGAAAATGTGCTAGTTATGGGTGATCCCACAATAGTGGTTTACAATTTGTGGCCAAACTGGACACTGAATTTTTAATTTTTAACTAAATCTTCACATTCAGGCACCTATAGCGGCTAAACCATGAGGAATTTGAAGATGATGCAAACTAGAGTCTCGTCACATTTTGTCTATAGATTCTAAAAATATTTTTTTCAAATTTTTTAAAATTAGATTGCACTTATTTTTCCATCTCCCACAAAAAATGGTATTTTTCAAAAAATAAATTTTTAAAAAGTGACGCACACCATATAATGCATAACTTTTTTTCCATGAAGGATTAAATTGTAATTCTTTTGAATTTACATCTGTGACTCTAATATCTAGTGCTCCCACTTGGTTATATATTTTTTTATTAAATATTTTTTCTTTAATCAAGTTTCCTTGAAGTCAATCAAAATGACAATCTTCAGACATAGCACTAATCAGATAACGTATAACTTTTTTTGTATATATCAAATTCAATTCTATTTTTGGTTGGATCAAGGACTTTATCTAGTGCACTCATATTTTTCAATTGTTTTTTTGATAATCGCTATTTTCCACATGTGCTGCATCAAAAGACCTTCATTTTGATGAAAACCTATGTTTAATAAAACTAAAAAACAAAATACATAATAAAACCAAAACATATTAAAATTATATTCATTGGATAGCTCATTCCAAAGGCTACTCTTGATTACAAGTTTGTTTCCTAAATATTCCCCATTTTCATCCCTCAACTGAGCTTGAAAAGCATAAAAATTTGTGGTTTTTTGTGTGAACAAATTAAAATTAGGAAAAGGGGGGTTCAGAACTGTGGGTTCTATTTAACTGTTCATTCAACTCCCACACATGCATTTTTCTCTTTATTTTTGGGAAATGTAGTCTAATAATCAATGGTTTCCCTCAACTCCTAGTTCCAATAACCCCCTTTATGGTTCTAGAACTTGTAGGTCTCAAGTAACCCCCTAAAACCACCTCTTTTGCCATGGGGTCATTTTTTCTCACTCTCCTTCCTTCCTCCATCAAAATTGTAAACCACTCATTATGGCTTCACCCTTATAGATTCACATGATCATATGGTAATTTATGCATACTAGAAATCATTTTTACTATATAAATACTAGATATTTAATTAAATTTATTTTTATCTAAAAGTTTATATTTTCATGTTTAAATATGTTTAATTATATCAAAATTCTAAATAAATTTAAATCTAATTTCAAGTTTCTTTGCACTCTTTACAACATGATGGGTACATCCACCAACATGGAACAAAGAGGGAGACTTGATTCTGACGGATCAACTTCAAAGTTAGATGGTTTTATATTTTATGGACTATAGATCTCTAGTTTCCGGCTCTAAATATATGTGCTTGGACTTGGACATATAAATTCTTATGGACTATCTATCTCTAGTTTTACTTTGAACATGTTATTATCGTATTTGTGTTTATTTATATTAGTTGACTTTAATAAGATGATTATATATGCAATCAATTATGATATCTTGTTATGTTCATTTTCATGATTATATGTACTCATACATTAGACTATTTATATTTTATCTAATTTTCAAGTATTACATGCACTATATAAATTCTTATCTAGAATCAAATTTAATATATATAATTTATCACATGGTTAGGTGACAAATTAAAACATTCCTTAAATAGTTTAGATCATATTCATAATAAATTAAGGGCAGGTAATTTTAACTATTTTCCAATTAGATAGCAAATATTTGAATTAATAAACAAAAAAACTATCTCCTTGTATGTATAAAATGTATAATCTATACAATTGAATAATTATATAAAATGTGGTAAATACAAGACATGAAATGTATAATCTATAAAATTGGAACAAGATATTTAAAAAGTGACATTGAACAAACATATATAATGTATATCAAGATGTTTATTATAGCTATATAATATGATGAAACATATATGTGCATGCAGATACAATTAAAACTTATCAACTTTTAGGTGAAGACCAAAAATTGATATTTACATAGTCTCTTGATAAAATAATTTTTCAGTTCAACAATCACTTCGTAGATCGACTTGATGAGAACCTACAAAAATAATTAATGTAAATAACTACAATTTTGATGAGTCATTTAAGAAAAAAATTCATGTGAGAAAATAATAGTATATAGTAAATTCCATACAAATTTAGAAGATGTTTGCCATAGGATGGATTAAGGGGACCTAAGAGGATATATAGCGTAAGGGGGATCTTAAGAGAATGGCTTAAGGGGAGTTAAGAGGATGGTTTAAGAGGATGCATCTCATGAACCCTAGGATATGGCTTAACAAGTCCTAAGAGGATGGCTTAAGGGGAATTATGAGTCCTTTAATAGGATGGCTTAAGAGGATGTAAGAGGGTGGATTAAGGGGAGTTGATAAAATGACTCAAAGGGATGTAAGAGAGTGGATTAAGGGGATGTAAGAGGGTGGATTAAGGGGAGTTGATAGAATGGATTAAAGGGATGCAAGATAGTGGATTAAGGGGATGCATGTCAGAACCTTATAATATGGATATTAATAGGCCTGAAGAGGATGGCTTAAGGGGAATTATGGAGAGTCCTTTAAGAGGATGGCTTAAGGGGATGTAAGAGGGTGGATTAAGGGGAGTTGATAAAATGACCCAAAGGGATGTAAGAGAGTGGATTAAGGGGATGTAAGAGGGTGGATTAAGGGGAGTTGATAGAATGGATTAAAGGGATGTAAGATAGTGGATTAAGGGGATGCATGTCATGAACCTTACAATATGGATTAACAGGACCTAAGTGGATGGCTTAAGGGGAATTATGAGAGCGACTTAAGGAATGCAAGATTATGGATTACAGGGATGTAAGAGGATATGACTTAAGGGTTCTTTAAGAGGATGGCTTAAGGGGATGAAAGAGGGTGGATAAAGGGGAGTTGAGATAATGAATTTATACTATCAACTAAATGTATCTAGAACTATATATAGTTACCTATCTCTATATTTGAATTCCATTGTAATATATGTCCATCTCCTCTCTTGTTTGTAAAACATCTAATTTTGGGAGACCTAAAACAAAAAATGATATAAAACTTTAGTTAGGAAATGATTAAATACAAATATATATACCAATTAGTTATATAAACAACTAGATATACTTACCAATATTTATTTACTATGTTGTACCATCTGCATCCTCTCTCTTTTTTAATGCATCTATGATTGTCTTGTGATCATCCATTGAAAGTGTCCATAAAAATTTAATAGCAGGCCTCCCTTGATATCTAACTAGTTTTATATTGGTTGCCAAAATCAAATGTGAATAATGTATAATCTTCTTGTGTCTTTCATAATCTTCAAATGCAGGCAAGCCATTCTTTCTCATCAAATATTTTCAAAGCCAAGTGCCAACAACACCCACTGAACCAGTTGGATACTCAAATTTGTCATCATCCACTCTAGGATGTTCCAACTTATGTTTTCTCTTAACACATCTAGCCAACCAGTAATCTGTCTCCTTTTCATTCCCCTTAGTTGCAACAACATACACATGTCTTGCAAAAATAAATACAAAATTCAATAAAAAGTGACTTATATTTAATTCACATATAAACATCCATACATACAAAATTCAACTCAATAAATAATGTAACTTCTTGTACAAGATCCGAAACACGATCATAATCATCTGATGTGAACACTTGATTAGATCTTTAATTATCATTCCATGTTGAACATTTGTCGATGTAGGTGTTAAGGCTCTTTGTTGCCATTGTTCGACCCATTCCGTATTTTTACATGCCTTCCAATCACCTGCAATACAAAATTGACAAAAACATGCCAACTCTCTTGTCCATATTGTCCATGTGTTTGCATTTGAACTCTTAAATGAATGCCTTTTTGTAGATCCATTAATTGTTTCACAATCTTGTCAAGAAAAAATATCATTTTCTTCAACTAACCAAAAGAAGCATCGAATTATTGAGCTCTCACTTGTTCTTGTAGATAATTTGGTATTGCACCAATCTACAATTGCACATGCATCTCTAAATTTCGTAGCATCCTCAAATTGTAGTTGCTCTCTAGCAAGAGCTCTTTTGACACATGCACCGGCTCCATCGTGTTCTCCCTTACCATGACCAGCTTAAAAAAAATCCATATGTGTTGGATATTATTTTCCTTATGAACTCTACATAACCAATAAAAAATTCTAGCATTTTTGAATTGACCCATGCAATTATATGACCATATGAGATGTTCTAGCATTTGAATTCCTCTCTCTTTTAAATTTTTATAAAATATATCAAAACAATATTGTACAAACTCAGATGAATGTAATTGATTATCACTTACATAAAAATGGTACTCTCTCAAAAAATTTATATTATCTTATCTATTATCTTCTGCATGCCTATAAACAATGTGAACAAATATAGCTACTTACATTGAATTATTATATTGCGATTGAATTTCTTCTTGTGGAGCAAGACTATAATTTTTAGCAAAATCAACAACTGACAATGTACTTCCAATTGGGAATGTGTTTTTACATAAACAAAATTGATTATCAAGACAATGGGCATTATGAGAGTGTTGAACATATTTAGGTACAAACTTATCTTTAAATTCATTAATAAAAGCATGCACACTAACTTTTTCCACAATTAGCTCAACACGTTTTCCAGTTTTTCCATCTTTTAAAGAATACTCAACATTTTTAAATTTTTTTACATCCACTAATTGTTGTCCAAATTCATCTAAATTAATTTCATGCATACATTCTCCTAATAATGAAAAGTTACCACATCTATCACATTCTCTAGAAATGCATGCTTTTAAAAAAAATGAGTTTCCATTTAAAGAGGGATCACAAAACAAACCTGCTATAAAATCTTTGATTCTTTCAGGTGGCATATTAATGCCACAAATGTCTTGCATAATTTGGTTAGCATGCAAAGTGCATCGTATATATTGAAATATATCATAATAATAACAAAATTGTACATGAGTCTTACAACAACAAGGGATTCATTGCTTATTAATTCTAACATACCAAGGTTTACACTTTTCGAATGATCTTTGACTTATGTTAATATTCAATGGTAAGATTGAAGCATCTAATTTTTTTTTATATAATTCAGTTTGAGTCATATCTAAGAGATGCTTTGGATGAGGTTCACAAATTTTGGAACCCACCCTTAATTTTAAGACATCTCTAATGTTAGGTGATACTCTTGTATTATCATGCCAAAATTTTTGGATTAAATATTTAATTTCATTAGTTAATTTCATATCTGATCTTAGGAGTCTACCACTAAAACTCCAACATTGATTAATAGGATCCTTTTCAATACTTTCTCTTCTTTAGCAACTCTTATCAAATTTATAAGATTTACTTTTACACATTTACTAATCTTAAATTTCTTTTATTTGAAGTTGTTTTTATCAACTAGAGCAGTTGTTATTGCAGAACGAGCCCCATTCTTATCTTTCAATCGACTTTTCTTACCAATAACATCAATAGCATTAGCAACACTAGATATGACTTGTTCTGCTAAATCATCTTTCTTTTTTGATTTACAAAAACACCTAATTTTTTCATCACTTTTCTCATTTTCAACATTCTCATCAATTGCACCATGAGTTAACATTGGAATCCTATTTTTTCTATAAAAAAAATATTTTATATATTTTATTTCCATAATTTCAAAATTTTCTCGAAGAAACTTTACCACAAAGGTTATCTAGCACATTTGTTTCAATTGTAAAAAAAAGAATTTTCACCTTCATCCATAGGAGTTTCATTTTCATTGACACAAGGGGTTTCATTTTCATTTTCAAATGTAAAAGGGATTTCATTATCATTTTCATCAATATGAGGGATTTCATTCTCATTTACATTCTCAGAAGATATAATTTTATCATTTTCTTGTTTCTGCATTGTTTCAACCCTAATATTATTGATCTTATCAATGGTGTATCTAGCTTCATCTAAACAAGCAATATCAATATTATGAAAACTTGGGTTTGAACACATACCTGGATAGATTATTTGAATAGGTGCATTTTCTATATCAATGGGAGGTGGATTTGAAGACACACCCGAAGTTGTTTGCATATCATCCAAAGTTGAAGTTGACGGCATAGTTGGGTTTGTCTTTGTAATTGCATTTTCTTCTATATTCACCATCTCCACATTTGCATCATCTACATTCATTTCATCATTCATGGCTTCCTCTACAACATTCTTGGAACTAGATGCTTCCAAATCTTTCATTTGATGATTCCTTTATGTCCTTTCCCTTTGTCTTTTTGCCTCCTTATCTTTATTTGCTTGAACTTCTTCGGGTGTCATTAACTTTCTACATCTTTTTTTTTTGTCTTTTCTTATCACCCATGGTTACCAAACCCTCTTTGATGAAAAAAACAATAATTCAAGAAACTTATTTTCAAATTTTCATCTCCTTCAAATATTCAAATTAAACTATGTACTATGAAGATCATTTTTTCTATAAACTCTGAAGTACAAAAACATCATGAGTACATCCAAAAATTCACTTTTTCCAAATCTTCTTGTAAAAAGTTCTTGCACTTGATTCCACTTCAAAAAATTCAACCTGCACTTTGTCTCTTCCAACAATTTGAATAGAATATGCCCTGCACAAGACAAATTTGCAATAAAAAATGCAGAAAATGACACTTTCAGATTGTACTACAGAAAATGAATGTTGTAGAAAAATCGTGTTTTACCTGAATTTTCTAAATTAGGGAAAAACGGCTATATTAGAAATGTGTACACATTATGTTCAAGAAATGCATATGCATTTCATAATGTGTACGTGTTGCATTTTTCCAACAGGTCAATGGGTAACGCGTACATGTTTCATTTGAATAACGCATATGTGTTATTTAAAAATTGAATTTCCACACCCCATCCATCCTTGGTTTTAGGCTTGGGAAAGGTTTGGAAATCCGAGCCTTAGCCTTTGACCTACAACTAAAAAACTAAGGCAGATTGAAAAAGAATGTGCAACTTTGATAACATAGTTGATGGACTTTTTTTTTGAATGAATCTATAAAATTAAAACCCATTAGAAAACACAATGTCTACTTTCTAAATATACAAATTTTGTTAATATTGTATTATTTTTTCTATTTTTTAATTAATTTCTAAGCAAACTAGTCCTTAAACTTGAAATATCAAATTTTTTTGGTTTTTTAATAAATTTTTATTGGTTAAGTTTCTTGTAAAAAAAAATATATTGCATCAAACTTCAAACAATTCTCTACACAGTGAAAAAAAAAATAGTCTAAAAATGTTTTGTTTAGGTCCAATTATGTTGTCCGTACATGTTGATTTAAAAAGACATCAATTAAGGCCAATAAAAAATTAATAAAAAAAATATTAAAACAAAAATTACAAAAAAAGTCCACATCAAACTTCATGTTGTTAAATCTCATTTCCCAAAATTAATTAGCAAAATAATTTTATTTGGATCAAAAAGTGTTGTTCATACACTTGCTTGGTATGGTTAAAAAACAGGGACTTTTAAAAAGTGGTTTTTATAGATCCCTATCAAAATTTAATTTCTATAATCTGGGTATTTTAATAATTTACATATTTGAAAACTAGATTCAAAATTATATATTTCATATTACTGAATTTTTTTAATATTCATTGTGTAAGTGCCTAAAAATTTTAGTCCAAGTGTGACAATTTCTGAAAAACAGCAAAAACATTTCCACTTTTTGAGCTTTTTGTGTACCCAACTTCTTGCATCAGCCCAAACCAAGTTATTGAGTATGAAAACACATGCATTCTCTATGGGAAATTTGGTCATCTTATCTATTCTTGTAACAAATGAAAAATTTAAAAAGATAAATCAGTTTTGATGTCATTTGCACATTCCACTAATGTGGGGAGCCCAGGTGATTCTCGAAAGGCTGCATTAAAATCTCATCATTCTAAGTCTCTAATAGTTTTGGAACCAAAAATTCAATAGGTTGATGGTAATGGAGATTGTGTTGTGGAGAAGGCTCTACAAGAGACCCCTATTATGTCCCCTCATCTATCTTAGATTAAGAATGTGACTTGTAAAGAAACTCATAAGTGTGTGGTTGTCCCTCCCCTGCCTCCCCTTCATCCCCAAAGATGGATATTGGGAACAATTTGTGTGTCTCTTTCGACAAGGATGAGGTCCTTCCTTAGGATAACCTAAATAAGAGGATGAATTATTCCCTTGCTTGTTTGGGTTTAAGGGCTTAGATTCTCATTTGTCTTTTAAGAATGATGACTTGGATGATACTTAGACTTAGGTTAATGGTAGATCAAAAAAGAAGAAAAAAGTGCATGTGGGGAGTGATTTGAAACCAGGAAGACTGACAAACAAATACTCTATATCTAGAGAAGCTTCTAGAGAGATCATCTCAAGAAAATAGAGGACCCTTGAGGGTCTCTCAAACCAAACAAAATCCAAAAAATAGAGTTGAGGAGTCTTATCCCCTTTAGTCAGTATCATGTGTATACTAAGCTAAATAGCCCTCTAAAATAGCATATTCTTAAATGCTCTATTATAGATTTTAAATTTGATATCCTCCTTATCCAAGAAATAAAAATGCAACAAGAGACCTTTGAAAAAATTGTTAAAAATGTTTGGCCCAAGAAATAGTATTGTTTATGCAATGTGGAAGGTGCTTCTGGTGGCGTTGCGACTATTTGGAACCCAAATAGAATTAAGGGTTTCAAAGGATTTTGTAGCAGAAATTGTTTGGAAAAAAAAATGGAAGATGGAAGAAATACTTTGAAGTGGAATCATCTTAATAACTATGATCCAAACATAAGGGTTGCTAGGAATCAACTTTGGAATTCTCTATCTATGCTTCTTTCTAATAATCAAAGGGTTAGATGGATGTTGATAGGGGATTTTAATATTCCCCTTTATCCTTCTAAAAAAATGGGGGGAGTGGAAGACTTTTTGGACATCATGATAAACTTTTCTAACTTCATTTCAGATCATGGGCTTTTGGGCTTTGAACTAATGGGGTCTAAGTTTACTTGGTCTAGGATACATCATGATCAGAATCTTATACAAGTTAAATTGGATAGAGTGCTAATTTATTGGGATTAGGATATCCTTGCCAAATTGCAATTATTGGCCCTTCCAAGATCCACTTTAGATCAAAGTGCTTTTATTCTGAAATGGGGGGATCAATGATCTAAAGGCCTCTTTCTTTTTCAATATGAGATTATTTGGTACCTACACCCTGAATTTAAGGAACTCATTTGTCTTTGGTGGAATCTCCCCTGCCAAGGTATTCCTATGTTTTGTTTAGCACAAAAACTCAAAAGGGTCAGATTTCATGTTCAAGGATGGAACAAAATTTTGTTTGGAAATATTTGTCATAGGAAGCATAATATATACAAACTAACCTCAAAGATATTCAAGAAATAATGGAGATTGATGTTGTCGATGAGGACACTTCAATGAGGAGAGAAAGAGAGCTTAGGGAGCAATGGTTTTGAGTTGCAAAGAAAGAAGAAATATTTTGGAAATAGAAATATTGGGTGTAATGGCTACAAGGAGACATGTATACAAAGTTCTTTCACTAGAATCAACCCTAAAACATAGGAAAAGTAATACCATAAGTTCTCTTATTAATGAGAATGTTGACACTTTGACTAGTGATGAAGACCTTGTTGTTGAGGTCATTCCCTTTTTAAAATTGTTGGTGGAATTCAAGATCCTTTCATCATTGAGATTGAACCTCTCTTGGAAGTCATCCCTAAGGTGGTTACTGATATGGATTTAAATGAGCTAAGGAAAATGGTGTCATTGCAAGAGGTCGATACTAATGCTTTCTCCTTTAGAGATTTTAAATCCCCAAGTCTAGATGGCTTCCCACCTACCCTTTTTAAGGATTTTTGGGACATCCTTTCAATTGATTTGCTAAATGTGACCAGAGATTTTTTCAGACTGGGAAGACTTCTTAGCCAACTCAATTCTACCTTTTTGTCTTAATCTTTAAGAAAGTGGATGCTACTTCTATGCAAGATTATCGTCCTATCAGCCTATGTAACACTGTGTATAAAATTTCTCTAAGGTTATTTTGAATAGGTTTAAAGGGGTGCTTGACAAGATGATCTCAGAAAACCAATTTTTTTTCCTTAAAGGTCAATAGATTTTGGATGTTTCCTTTGTTTCACAAGAGTATATTTACTCAATGGAACACTATAAGAAACTAGGTATGGTCCTAAAATTAGACATTTCAAAGGCTTATGATAAAGTGTCTTAGAGTTTTCTTTTCACTATTCTAGAAAATTTTGGTTTTCATGAGAAAATTTAATCAAAGAATGTGTTTCAACTCCAAGTTTCTCTATTTATTAAATGGGGTCCCCAAATGACTCTTTTCATGTGGAATGGATTTAAGGCAAGGTGACCCTCTGTCGCTATATCCCTTTATAATAGTTGTTGAATTCTTGGGATGCAACCTTTAGAGAAGCTTGGATAGAGGCTTTCTTCAAGGAATTAGAGCTACTTCTTCTCTCCCCTTTGCTTCCCATCAATAGTTCATCAATGACACGATTCTCTTTGGTGCAGACTCCATTGTTGAAGCTGCTAATTGGAAATCTATCTTGTAGGACTATGTTAAAGCCTCTAGTCAACACATTAACTATGCTAAAAGTAAGTTGCATTTCTTCAATTTAAATTAGTAGCTCAAGGATAAGGTTCTAAGAACTATTCAATATCAAGAATCCATTCTCTTGGATGCCTACCTTGGGATCCCTTTGAGTATGAAAAAAAACCTTTAATTCCTATTGGATGGTATAATTGAGAGAGTCCAAAAAAATATTATTGGTTGGAAGGGTAAATTATTGAGTCAAGTTGGTAAAGTTTAGCTTCTTAAGTCCTCCCTCTAGAACATCCCATTTTACTTTCCCTTGGACAGGAAGTAAAGAAAGAGTGAGGATAGCCTTGGTTAGCTAGGAGAAGGTCTGCTCACCCAAGAAAGTTGGGGGCCTAGGAATAAGAAGGTTAAGCCTTTTTAATGAAGCTCTCCTTTCAAAAATTGGTTGGCTCATCACTCAAGGGAACGAGGATGGGTTCAACATTCTTAAAGAAAAATATATGAGTAATTTTTCTCCTTTTTGTTTTCTTTCTTCCCAAGATTGGCCATATGGAATAACATTATGAAAATGAGTACTTTAAAAAAATGTTTTAGTTGGAGGGTAGGGAATGGAAGAAAATTTAGATTTTTGGATGATGCTTGGGGAAATGGTCTTGTGCTTTCCTCTGTTATCTAGTTGAAAAAAAAAAAACATGATCTCATAAGTCTTAATGGGATCTTCCTTTATGATTATGTTGATTGGGGAAGACAATCACCAAAGTGGAAAATGTTTAGACAATAGGTGCTGGATTTGAGGGCTTTGAGAGGGGGTAATCAACTTGTGTGTCTTGATTCGTTCTCTATCTCAGACTCTCTTATTGGTGATTGTCTTCTATTTTTTAGATTAGTGATTTTTTTTGGGTTTGGAGTGACAATCCTTTTGGGGCTTTCTTGGTCAAAATGTCCTACACTAAATTGGACGAACCATCCCTTGGCTCACAAAATTTTAGTTGGAACAAATTATGGAATACAATGTTAATTCCAAACAAAATAGCACAACAGATAATTAGCGTTGAATTTTGCACCAGATTTTAGTGTATTTTGAGTCATGAATTGAACAATTTGGTTGGCATTAAACTCAGTACAAATAGGCATGGTCAGCTTGACGTCAAATTTTGCATTGATTTTTTTGCCGGATTTAGCACTGGAAAATCATAGCGCCTTCGTTAGTGCCTAAAATAACACTAGGAAGTAACGTAAAAAATTGCACCGAAATTGGCACCCAATTTGGCTTCTAGTTTTGTTTCCATGTCTACTCCCATTTTTGCTTCTAGTTTTGCTTCCAATTTTGTGTCTAGTTTTACTTCTAGTTTTTCCTCTAGGTTTGCTTCCAATTTTTCTTCCAAGTTTGCTTCCAATTTTTCTTCTAGGTTTGCTTCAAGTTTTTCTTCCAATTTTGCTTCCAGTTTTCCTTCCAATTTTTCTTCCAAGTTTGCTTCCAATTTTTCTTCTAGGTTTGCTTCAAGTTTTTCTTCCAATTTTGCTTCCAGTTTTCCTTCCAATTTTGCTTCCAATTTTGTTTCTGGTTTTGCTTCCAAGTTTGCTTCCAATTTTTCTTCCGGTTTTGCTTCCAGTTTTGCTTCTAATTTTGCTTCTAGTTTTGCTTCAAGTTTTGCTTCCAAGTTTGCTTCTAATCTTGCTTCCAATTTTTCTTCCAAGTTTTCTTCTAGTTTTTCTTTCGATTTTGCTTGTGGTTTTTCTAGTTTTGTTTCCTAGTTTGCTTCCAGTTTTGCTTTAGTTTTGCTTCTATTTTTGCTTCTGATTTTGCTTCTAGGTTTGCTTCCAGTTCTGCTTCTAGGTTTACTTCCAGGTTTGCTTCTAATTTTGCTTCCAATTTTGATTCAAAGATTGCTTCTAATTTGGCTTCCATTTTTGCTTGTAAAAATACTTCTTTTTTTTGCTTCCATTTATTAATTTAATATATTTTATTTCAATTTAATTAGTTAAATATATCATGCCTCTTAAGTAACTCATGATTATAGAGTAAGTAATTTAATTATTTAACTCACATGATTAAATAACAATATAATTATTGTAACATGATCATCATCTATAATTAAAACAAGTGAGTCAAATATTTATAATTTAATTGAATTTGACAACATCCATCATGAGTAGTAAATTAAAATAATCATACTTAATGAATATCCATCCAAAAATCATCAACCACTTTTAATATATCCAAATTGACAAGTCATTACTTATAAGATCATCATCATCTATAACTAAAACAAGTGAAAGTCAAATATGCCAATACATCAAAAACATGTCAAAATGATACATGTCCAATAGTCAACATAAGTGAAAATGATACATGTACAAATGATATAAATAAAATTGAGAAATTATGTAACTCAAATTGATACAATTCAAGATGATACATGTCCAAATGATATAGTGAAAATGATACATGTCAATATGATACATCTCAATAATATAGTACTATAGGCTATGAAAATGATACATATGATAGTAACCATGAAAAGAGTCATCATAACGATATATTAGCAATGATCCATGATGTAGTTTATATGATCATGAATGCCACTAGTTACTATCTCCAACTATCTCATCATCATCATCACCATTGTCATCATCATCATCATCATCATCATCATCATCATTGTTGTCGGCCTTAGTGTCTTCTGTATCTACGTCATCATCATCCTTTGCCATGTGATTTGTACTAGAAGAACCAATAATTTTTGGATCTATATCATGTTGAGGATCATCTTGATCTTCTAGAAGACTCGTGTTCTACAAAAAAAAAAATTAAAATAAAAATTTATTATGTATTTCATGCAATAATTTATTTTTCTGTTATATATCTAATATTACAACATATGAGATGAAACGATAATCATATTACATCATATCAAAGTTCACATACCATAATAAAATTTCAAAAAAGTTACAACTAATACTGGTGAGTCAGGAGAAACTTTAGCTTTCAAAAATAAAGCCAATTAGGCTAGTAGACTTGTGGATCAGGCCAACATTTGGTGGAAGAGGAAGAAAGATGACTGGAACTCTAGAGGCCCACCATAATGGATTTTAGTATTCAACCATGAGAGAAAAAGAGAGAGTTGATATCATGTATCAAAAAATTAAGCATGCATTCTTCCAGTCAATAGAGAAGGAGATGATTACTTTGCTTCATTTTCATTTCCATAACCATATCACAGCGTGGGAGCCAAGAAGACTAAGGGTATTCAATTTTATGTGGAGGTAATGGATGT
>VDFB02210495.1:0-10843 GCA_007258455.2 Sequoia sempervirens | reverse complement strand
ATGAAGAGCAACTAGATCAATCTAAATCTACTTTGTTGAAGTATATTCCAAACTAATTTTGATCAAATTCTCAATATCTTGAAAGCAACATAAGTCTGAAGAATTGATCGATATCCTAAGTGAATGAAGACAAAGTCAGAAAAAGACGAAATAAGAAAAAATATGAAAAATGAAAAAAACAAGAAAAAGAGATAACAGCGATTCAGAAATTAAAAGGAAGAGCTGGGTATGAATGAGAAATTAAGAAAAGGACAAAAACCAATAAGACAAATTAAGTAAGTTACAAAAGTGCCATGATTTCATAAAAGATAACTATGATTAAAATTTTCTAATACAAACAAAAAGGATACTTGAAATGATACGATTGTTCCAAGAAAATGATGTGACATCAAGACAAAGACATTGAACAATAAAAGTTAACTAAATGTTGCACTAATGAAGAGACACGAGTCTTCTTCAGATTTGATAAGCCAAAAATTATGGAGGGGTGTGATTCAAAGTAAAGACTAATCTATCAAATATTTAAATGGTGCGATCCAAGTCATGACTCTATGACTCTTCTCTAATGAAACATCAGATTTTTAAGAGGTGTGATTTATTTCTCAGCCTCAAACAAAAGGATGTGATCTTATTAGAGTGAGACAGCTTATCATTAAAATTTAGTTTATCAATTTATGAAATGATTTCATTAGATTAATAAAGAGAAGTGGCCATTTAACAAGAGGTGCGATTACTATTTTAAAGGAAGTGATTTGTCTTAGAAAGAGTACGATTTCAAAACAAGTCAAACATAAAGAGGTATGATTTAGTGATTCATTTAAAGTTTATTAATCTAAGGAGGTACGATTTGTAAAGGGTGCTATAGAAAATTTTGAAAGACATGATCCTTCATCAAAGGTTACAATTTATGAACAGCATATATATAGGAGTTTCAATTCAAATTTGAAAGAATGAGTGTAGATTTTGTATGTAGAAGTGCAAAAGTATCTCTTGTGTGAGCCTTAAAGAAGAGCATACATCACAAAGAAGGGATAGATTGAAGTATGAAGCAGATCTACTGAAAGATCTCATTCTACATTTGAAATTTCCACTCAAGAAAGTCAAGGTTGGTGCCTTGCAAGAAGGAGTTGGTGCTCCTTGTGGGTTGGTGCCTACCAAATCAAGTTAGGGAGTTGGTGCTCCTTGTAGATTGGTGCCTACATAACTGACTAAGAGGTTGGTGCCTCTAGTAGGTTGGTGCCTACTACCATTGTAAACCTATTTTATTATAAAGTACATAATTTTGTACCGTGGTTTTCTCTCGTAAGGGTTTCCACGTAAAATCTTGATGTCAACTTGTTCATATTATTATATTCTTGCATAGTTGTTATTGTGTTAGAGTTTAAAGTTGATAAAAGTTGAGAGGGTAAAAATTGTAATATACTGATTCACCCCCCCCCCTCTTAGTATATTTGTTTGCTCATCAATTGGTATCATAGCAGGCCCTTCGAATAAGTCTAACAAACTTGAAGGGAGATCTATATAGCACACATCATGAGTGGAGAAGGATTCTCTTCCAACAAAGCTCTATTGTTTAATGGGACAAACTATGCATTTTGGAGTATGAGAATGGAGGCCTATATAAATGCTATAGGATTTGATGTTTGGCAATCAGTGGTGAATGGATATAAAGCTCCTTCGACACCTCCAATGGATTCAGCAGGAAAGAAGGCAAGTGAGAATAATGCTAGAGCCAAGAATGCAATCCTATGTGGGTTAAGTGAATCTAAACTTGTGAAGATAATGCATTGCAAATCTGCCAAAGAGATTTGGGACAAATTGAAGCAAACCTACGAAGGAGACAAGAAAGTAAAAGGAGCCAAACTACAAACTCATAGAGGCAATTTTGAAAGTCTTCAAATGAGTGAAGAGGAAAATATTGCTGGATTTTTCTTGCATGTGGATGAAGTTTTCAACACCATTTGAGGCCTTGGAGAAGAAGTAAAGGAACCAGTAGTAGTGCAAAAGGTGTTGACAGCCCTTCCACCAAGATTTGACCCCAAAGTATCAACAATAGAGGAAATGAAGGACTTGGACACCTTAACCGCAGATGAACTACATGGAATCTTAACAGCCTATGAGATGAGAACCAAAAAATATACTTCGCTTAGAAAAGGAGTCTGCATTCAAAGCATCCAAAAATTCAAAAGAAAAGAAAGTGGAAGATAATTGTGCAATAGATGAGGAAGAAGAAAATTTCATGAGGAAGTTAAAGAAAGGATCAAGAAAATATAAGGGTAAACTACCCTTCAAATTCTTTACATGTGGTAAGATTGGACATTATGCAAAAGCATGTCCTTATTCTTACATCAATGATAGTGGAGAAGAAGATTACAAGCCAAAGAAAGGAAGCAAAAATAAGAAGTATTACAAAAATAACAAAAGAGAAAACTTCAAGATGAGCTTATATTCATATAGAGATCAAGACTCATCAAGTGACTATGACATCGAAAGTTGTGAAGATGAAATGTTATTCATGGATGAGATAGTAAAGGAAATTGAAGATAAAGATAAAGATCACAAGGAAGAGGTAGAACGTGATCCAAAAGACTTGGAAGAAGAATTGGAATTTTCCATAAGTGAAATTGAGAGGCTAAGAAGAAAGAATCAAAGAAGAAAAGCTAGATTTGAAGAGAAAAGGATGAAGTTTGTTGAAAGTGAAAAATTAATTTTAGATCTAAAACTTCAAATTGAGGAAAGTAAAAGGATAGAGGATCTAACCAAAGCCCAATTTGAAAAAAAAGAAAAGGAATGTGAAAGTTTGAAGTGTGAGATTGTCACACTGAGAAAAGAGCTAAAGAAAAAATCATACAAAAGTTATGTTGATGTTGTCAAAAACTCTACTAAAGGAGAATGTAGCAAGAAAGAGGAGAATCAACTTCAGACTAAGGCCAGCAATGCTTCACTAGAGAAAAGTACTATGGAAGAAAGGACCAATCTGCAAAAACAATTCTAACCAAAAGGGTCATATTACCCATTTTTTGGTTGTTGCTACTCTTGCTACAAATTTGGTCACAAAGCTATGTATTGTAGAATCCATAACAAGCTTCATGATAAGAAAATTAACCCTAGTAAACCTGAAAGGAGAAACTATAATTCATTTTATCCACTTAACCTTGCAATTGAGTGTTTCAAATGCAGTAACTTTGGGCATACAACAAGGCATTGCAAAACCATTTTTCCAACTACAATTCAAAAGGAAGAAACACTACCCAAAACATATGGGGAGAGTATGAAAGTTTGGAAACAGAAAAGAAAAGAAGAAAAAGAGAAAGCTATGCTTGTTCAAACAGCATTTCATGTGCACAATGAAAAAGATAATTGGTACATTGATAGTGGTTGTTCAAACCACATGACCGGAGACAAGAACAAGTTCATCCATCTACAAAAGATAGATGGAGGTTTAGTAAGGTTTAGAGACAATACTAAAGCAAATATTGCAAGAAGGAACCTTGAGTCTAGACAATGGAAGAACAAAGACAAGTAATGTTCTATATGTTGAAGGCCCAAAGCACAACCTACTAAGTGTAAGCCAAATGTGCAACCAAGGTCATACCTTAATCTTTCATCGGGATGGTTGTGAAATTAGAAAGAATGGAAGACATATTACATATGCAAATAAAATTGAAGATAAGTTGTATGTTCTAAGTGAGACAAGAGGTCAAAAATTCCTTATAAGTCAAGACTTGATGAAAGTTGGTTGTGGCATACAAGAATGGGACATATGAATTTTGACAACTTCGTAAGATAAGCAAGAAATAAGTTGTAAGAGACATGCCCAAAATTTGCAAACCAAGCAATACTATTTGCAAACATTGCCAACTAGGGAAGCAAACAAGGGTATCTTTTAAGACAAAGGAGTATTCATCATCAAGGCCATTAGGACTTGTTCACACAGACCTATGTGGACCCACTAGAACCAAAAGTCTACAAGGTGAGATATACTTTATGCTTCTCATACATGACTTTTCAAGGATGACTTGGGTAACCTTCTTAAAAGAAAAATCAGAAGCCTTTGAAAAATTCAAGAAATTCAAGGCACTAAATGAAAATTAAACGGGTCTTAAGATAAAGTGTTTGATATCTGATCGAGGGGGAGAATTCACCTCAAATGAATTCATAGAATATTGTGAACAACATGGGATTAGAAGACAATATTCAGTAGCTAGGACACCACAACAAAATGGGGTTGTGGAAAGAAAGAATAGAACAGTCCAAGAAATGGCAAGGACTATGTTAAATGAAGCCAAACTACCAGATTCATTTTAGAGAGAAGTGGTTCTTACATCAATCTACATTTTGAACAAATGACAACTTAGAGGAAATATGGATAAAACTCCATATGAACTATGGAAAGGAAGACCTGGAACAGTCAAGTACTTCAAGGTTTTTGGAAGCAAGTGCTACATAAAGAGGGATGATGAGAATTTGGGAAAATTTGATTCCCAATCTGATGAAGGAATATTTTTTGATTACTCCTTAAAAAGTAAAGTCTATCATTGTTACAACAAAAGATTGAAGAAAATTGTTGAAATCATTAATGTAAGAGTTGATGAGGAAAGGTACCACAAAATTAAGGCACCCAAATTTGATTATCAAGAACAGGAATGTTGGGATGAACAAGAGGAAGAGGTTGAGCAGAATAATGAAGAGAAAAGCATAGAAACTCCTATGAAGACTCCAAAGACACCATCTAAATTTGTGCAAAGAAATCACCCAGAAGAAGTGATCCTTGATGATAGATTTAGATCAACAAGAAGAATGGTAAATTACCAAGAAGATTGTGATTTTGCATTACTATCCAAGGTTGAGCCTAAAACCTTCCAAGAAGCAAGTAAAGATGAAAGCTAGATTGAGGCAATGAATGAAGAGTTGGACCAAATTGAGAAGAACGACACTTGGGAACTTGTCCCAAGACCAAAAGACAAAAATATAATTGGTATCAAATGGGTTTTTAGGAACAAACTCAATGAAGATGGTCAAGTTGTAAGAAACAAAGCAAGGCTAGTTTGCAAGGGCTATGCTCAAGTTGAAGGTGTGGACTTTGAAGAGACATTTGTACCAGTTGCTAGGATAGAGGCAATCAAGATGTTCTTAGCCTATGCAAGTCATAAAAACTTCAAAGTTTACCAAATGGATGTAAAATTTGGCTTCCTAAATGGAGATTTAAAGGAGGTCTATGCTGAGTAGCCTGAAGGATTTCTACTATCAGAAAACAAGGATTATGTTTGCAGGTTGAAGAAAGCATTCTATGGCTTGAAACAAGCACCAAGAGCTTGGTATGCCAAGCTTGATAAATATCTTCAACAACAAGGTTTCAAAAGAGGAGTGGTTGATAGTAACTTGTATATCAAAACTCTAGGAGAAGACCAATTGATAGTAGTTGTATATGTGGATGATATTATTTTTGGAGATAAGAATAATAACATGAGTCAAGAGTTTGCTATGATGATGCAAAAGGAGTTTGAAATGTCAGTGTTGGGAGAACTATCTTTCTTCCTTGGTTTTAAAATCTCACAATCAAACAAAGGAATCTCCATCTCCCAAACCAAGTATGTGAAAGAGATTTTAAAGAAGTTCAAGATCGAAGATTGCAATCCTGTAAGTACCCCCATGGTTATAGATTGTAAATTGAGCAAAGAAGATGAATCACAAGATGCAACCAAACACTCTATAGATCAATGATTGGAATTTTATTGTACTTAACAACCACACGACTAGATATAATGCAAGTTGTGGGAATGGTGGAAAGATTTCAATCTACACCAAAGGAAACACATGTTCAAGCAGTGAAAAGAATTTTCAAGTACTTGAAAAGTACTTTGGAATATGGCCTATGGTATCCTAGTGGAAATGACTTCACTCTAGAAGCTTACACTAATGTCGATTAGGCTAGGAGCTTGGATGATAGGAAAAGTACAAGTGGATCCTTTTTCCTTGGTGGAAACATAGTATCTTGGATGTGCAAAAAATAGGTATCAATCTCTTTATCTACTGTAGAGGTTGAATACATAGAAACAGCAACATGTTGCACCCAAGTACTTTGGATGAAACAAACTTTTAAAGATATTAAGGTGGAGTACAATCATCCTATCATCATCTACTGTGACAACACAAGTGCCATTAACATATCAAAAAAACCCAGTGATGCACTCAAAGACCAAAAATATACCTATCAAGTATCACATTCTAAGGAAACAAGTGAGTTTGGAATACATTGTTGTACCAAAGAGAAAATTTTTGATATATTCACCAAACCACTACCAAGGGATACATTTGAGTATCTAAGGGACAAATTGGTAATAGTCCCACACCCATCAAATTGATAGATGGAAGCATACATTCAAAGGGAGCTATACATGGTATCTTGTAGCTCCATGAAACAAAAATGCAAAACATTGTTGGAAGACCCCTTGCCATTGATGTCAAAGGGGGAGGAATAGAGTAAGGGGGAGCAATGAAAAAAGAAAATTTGTGTTGCCATCAATGCCAAAGGGGGAGATTGTTGCAAATTGCCATTGATATTAAATTAAGAGAAAGTAATGAGATCAATATAATTGAAGTATATTACAGTTTGAGCAAAATCATAACACCCTTGAAGAGATCGATTTAATCTAAAGATGAAGAGCAACTAGATCAGTCTAAATCTACTTCATTGAAGTATATCACAAACTGATTTTGATCAAATTCTCAATATCATGAAAGCATCTTGAAAGCAACATAAGTCTGAAGAATTGATCGGTACCTTAAGTGAATGAAGACAAAGTCAAAAAAAAGATGAAATAAGAAAAAAATGAAAAATGAAAAAAAAAACAAAAAAAGAGAGAACAACGATTCAGAAATAAATAGGCAAAGCTATGTATGAATGAGACAAATTAAGAAAAGGACAAAAACGAATAAGATAAATTAAGGAAGTTACAAAAGTGCTAAAATTTCATAAAAGATAAATATGATTAAAAGTTTCTAATACAAACAAAAAGGATACTTGAAATGATACGATTGTTCCAAGAAAATGATGTGACATCAAGACAAAGATATTGAACAATAAAAGTTAACTAAATGTTGCATTGATGAAGAGACACGAGTCTTCTTCAGATTTGATAAGTCAAAAATTATGGAGGGGTGCAATTCAAAGTAAAGACTAATCTATCAAAGATTTAAATGGTGTGATCGAAGTTATGACTCTATGACTCTTCTCTAATGAAACATCAGATTTTTAAGAGGTGTGATTTATTTCTCAGCCTCAAACAAAAGGATGCGATCTTATTAGAGTGAGACGACTTATCATTAAAATTCAGTTTATCAATTTATGAAATGATGTCATCAAATTAATAAAGAGAAGTGGTCATTTAACAAGAGGTGCAATTACTATTTTAAAGGAAGTGATTTTTCTTGGAAAGAGTATGATTTCAAAACAAGTCAAACATAAAGAGATATGATTTAGTGATTCATTTAAAGTTTATTAATCTGAGGAGGTACGATTTGTAAAGGGTGCTACAACAGATTTTGAAAGACATGATCCTTCATCAAAGGTTACAATTTATGAACAGCATACATATAGGAGTTTCAATTCAGATTTGAAAGAATGAGTGTAGAGTTTGTATGTAGAAGTACAGAAGTATCTTTTGTGTGAGCCTTAAAGAAGAGCATACATCACAAAGAAGGGATAGATTGAAACATGAAGCAGATCTATTGAAAGATCTCATTCTACATTTGAAATTTTCAGTCAAAAAAGTCAAGGTTAGTGCCTTGTAAGAAAGAGTTGGTGCTGCCTGTGGATTGGTGCCTACTAAATCAAGTTAAGGAGTTGGTGCTCCTTGTAATTTGATGCCTACATAACTAATTAAGAGGTTAGTGTCTCTAGTAGGTTGGTGCCTACTACCATTGTAAACCTATTTTATTATAAAGTCCATAAGATAAGGGTTTCCATGTAAAATCTTGGTGTCAACTTGTTTATATTGTTATATTCTTGCATAGTTATCATTATGTTACAATTGATAAAATTGAGAGGGTAAAAATTGTAATATCTGAAAACCTGGCTGAAAAATACATGGACTCTATGCATGCTACAGGGTGAATTTCAACATAGCATCGCGTTTTGTGGCTGGGTTACTTAACATATCAAAAGGAATGGTACAAGAAATGGCAACCAGGATTAATGCTAACCTGTTAAGGGGTATAGAGGATGTGGTGGCTATGGCGCAATTAGGCATGGGCATCTGGCATCTCAGTGAACTGCATTTGTTCCTGGTACTTGTCAAAATCCCAAGCGATACTCCTTTCTTCTGGACTTACATGGTATGGAGCTGCAGCAGCATCAAACTCGGGCGGTCCAGGGCATAAACTTCCTAAAGCATGTGTTGGGATTTGAAGCCCCCGGGGGACTTTGAATGGGTTCGTGATTTCACGGACTCCCCCTCCACCGACACCCCCCACGCCGCTAATGGGCGACTCTGCAAAAGTTTGACCCTTTTTGGCGTGCTAGTATGATTGTGGCTTTTATCTTCTTACATGAACGTGGTATCACTTTGGCTCGTGGTTGGTAATAGAACAAACCCTCTGCCTAATGGCGTGTGAATCTGGCTTTGGTGGGGGATATGGGTTGCTTCTGGTATACGCGTCGGTGCTGGTTCATTCATCAGTGGTTCAGGTGTTTGTGGCAGTCTTTTTGGCTTATGGCTTTGGCTCTGGCTTTGGGAATTTTCGTTCGCAACATTAGGGCATCGATTACTTTAGGGTTAGCACATGGTTAAAATGTTGTTGAAACAATTGTAAGGCTTTCGAAGCCATTTTTTTTTTTTTTTTTAAATTGTATTGGATTTCGAAGGCATTTTTGCACTGGGCTTCAAATGAAAAGAATGTACTTATTACTGTTGATTTAATAAAATTTATCTTATTAAAAAAAAACTTACTTTTCAAATTATTGTTCTTCTACACATCTCAAGTACATCTCAATTATTCCACTCCAAATCAAAAAAATGCACCTAATTTTAAAGTCCAAATGACCAAGTTATGGTCTTCCAAAGTTGAGATTAAGAAATTTAAAAAGTCAATGGAGAGGAGTCCCTTTTTAAATTGATGATGTTATCAATTCATTTGATAACATCAACAATGCTTTGCGATAAAAAATATCTATGCACAAATACACATAGTATGATCATATAGTTATAATGATGAATAATGCCAATACCAAAAAAATCAACATCCTCTAGACAACGAACTCAAAAAATGATGAGTTTTATATGTAAATTGGGGCTCTTGGGCCTTCTAAACACAATGGTTGGGTTTGTTTGGCTTAAAAATGACTCAAAAACAAATATTTTCCTAACCCAAGCTTCAAAACCTCATATACTACTATGTCAGTGTCATACATAATTTATTGAACCAGAAATTCTGATGATTTTACATGTTGTTCATACTCATAAGTTTCCAAATAAGTCCTACCACGAGCATATTTTTTCCCATATTTTTCCATATGGCCCCATAAAATCCATCAGGTTTGAATATTTCACATTATGGTCCATATCGGCATGAGATTATCAAGGTCTCCCTGATCCATATTGCATTTTCTGTTGATATACTTTTGTTGTAGATTATCGGAAAGACTTCTTTAATGTCACACCAATTGAAATTTATCTATAGGCACTTATCAGCAGGACACTATACATTGTCTTTGTGACAGAAGACATATTGTGCAAATAAAGACTTCGAGGTGAAGTCTTACCGATCACATTATGTCTCATCGGCTAGCACACAGAACAATGTATCGGCAAGAGTTATGTCCTCGGCGTGTCATCTTGCCGAGCGTATTGTGTCTCACCGACTGGCGCACCTAGGAGACTTATCAGCCAGACTAATGGGTATTCGGTGTGAAGTCACAATGAAATCATATTGTCTTACTAATCAGCGCATAGAATGAGCAAACACTTCGGCCAAACAAAATGTATTTGGTAAGTGGTCTCACCGATTGGGTTGTGTCTTGTCGACCGCCGATAGAGATATACGTATCGGTAAGAGTCAAGGGGTATCGGGGTAAGCTCTCAGCGAATGGATTTGGTCTTGCTGACAATGTGGATGAGTTCTATCAGTGGTTATTGGGGTAAGGTTATACAGTCTTGCCGACCCATTTGTTATGCCGAAGTGTTTCATTGGTGAGAAAATGAACATGTCTCAGCGACATGAATGTATCACGGGGTATTTTGGTAAGATGCAAGGTGTTCTATGAAACCTCTCCCTAACATCAGAATGTCATAGCAAAACACATGGGATGGAAGGATGAATTTTGGTAAGACAAAGTATAGTCTGCGGGACATCTCCCCGACTCTGAAAGGTCACGGCGAAGCAAATGAGATGAAAGGATATTTCTCAGTGGGACATCAAATGTCGATATGATGACATGAAATTATAGCGATGCACATAGTGACTATCGGTGAGACATTAGCCTTCGGTGTGACTACGGGATGTCTCGGCGAGTGTTTGGCGAATGTTAGTGAAACCCAAATACAATTGCTCGCCAACATGTGATTACGAAGTGATGTGTCTGTTCAAATGAAAATGTATAAATATTCATTTCCGATTGTAAATGAAGAGATTAGACATTAGATATTAGATATACAGTAGATAGATTAGAAATGGATACAGTAGAATAAAATTTTCAGATCAGAGACTATGATGCATGATTTCAAATGGAGATATCAATGAAAATTAGTTGATGTGGCAGTTTATTTCTGATGTCAATTGTTTTTTGTGCTTATTGAAAGTATTACTAAGTTGTCTCCAAGATTGATGCTTTCTGGTTTTTTAA
>VDFB02210493.1:0-12592 GCA_007258455.2 Sequoia sempervirens | reverse complement strand
AATGTATTGTGTGTGTGAAGAATTAGTCACTAGGACTAAATTCTTCATTTGTTTATCTTATTGTTAATTTCTGCTTTATTAAGATATGAAGCTTTATGTGTGTGCTTAACACATCCTCGTTGGTAGAAGATGCTAATGGACAGTTAGGGAGGTGTTTGATTCAGAATCAAGATGTTGGAGATCCTAAAATGTAGGGTGGTGGCGAAGTTGCAAAGATAATGCCAAATTACATGCAACTTAACTGTTGGTTTCCCTTGGAATTACGAAAAATGCCGACCAAACTGCCCTTGAATCATGGAAAAGACATCAAGAGTGGAGTGTGTGGCTTGAGAAAGAGTGGTTAGAACATTGTAAGAAGATTTCTGTTGTGAAAGAATAGAGACAGTTAAGAATTTCTATGTTTTTCTGTGATTTCTGAAAACTCCGTGTGTTTTCAGAACTTTGATTTTTATGTGTTAATGCATAGTTTTGGGTGTGGAAATAGAGTTCACTCAGCTTATTTTAGTATTTAGATCCTGTAGATATTTCATTGAGTAAGATCCCATGCATTGTAGTTAAGTTTTTGATTGTAAACAATAGGTAAAATCTGTATTTCCTGTATCTGCCCGTGTATTCTCAGAAGTAGTGATCTTGTGGGCATTTTATTTGCTAAAATAACACTGTCTCCATGTTCATTAGATAGTATAGAATAAAATCTATCTTGTGTTTAGATTATTGAGTGTAGGGTTTTTGATTAGAAATGTTGGGTTAGTATTTAGAGGTCTGTAATTACTGTTTTGAGCAGCAAACTTTAAATGGCTCCTCCATAAACACTGACTACGGGGATTTCCTGAATTTGGTGTGATATGGGAAAGGAGCTAGTCTTTTGTATATATGTAGGAGCAGGAGATTTGGAAATCCAAGCAATGAGTTTTGACTCCAAACCCTAGGCAAGCTTCATGACCCGGTTAGGAGTTTGGAAGTAAGAATTAAAGGAACCAAGGCAAGGGAAGGTACACTTGTATGAAAATCATACACTTCCAAGTGGAATATAGTCAAACACAGGGATATTAGGGAGTTGAAGGCTTGAACAATCCTCTGGAGTAAGGAATAGGTGAGTGAGCAGTGAAACCCTAGTTATTAGGGCAATTAGGCCTCCTCTCCAAGATCATTGGAAGGCACTGTACGGAACACAAGGAGGCCAAAAAACTGTTGCAAGATTTAAAACCCTGAAAAGGGTGTCTAAAAGTGCATTTTGTTTGATAGGCTGTGTGGCAAGTTTGAGAGTAAAAGGAAAAAAATAGACTGGTAAGGGCTAGTAGGATTTAGGCCTCACCTAGGCAGTTTCATGAAATCAGGTGGTTTAAGGTTTAAACACCAAGCAAGATGCATTCATTTGGATGCAAAAAGTATGTAGACAGTATCCTCAATTCCCCTGCAAGCAGTTCCATCAGTTGAAGAAGTTGGCACTTAGACCCTTCTAAGTCCAAGCAAGATTGATCAAGTTGCAAGAAGGTGTTTAACTACCCAGGGTAAAGCACAAGGTAGGAACTCTTTGTGAAGAGTTGGAGCAGGGTTTGGTCAACTTACAAGCTCAAGAGGAACCCATTGGAGTTAGGTTCCAGGAAGGAGACATAGTGGAAGGTCTTCTTGGAGTGGTACAAGCAACCTTGGGTATTTGCATACACCATATTGGTATCAGAGCAAAGAGTTAGATTCAAGGCTTGTGATTAATGAGCCAATCCACTGAGTCAGTAGGAGAGAATACACCTGAGGAAGAAGCCATGGTGACAAATGCAGAGCTAGCAAAGAAGGTAGAAGAGCAAGAGGAAGATAACCGGTTGCTCAGAGAAAGGATATCTTAGATGGAGAAACTCCTAGATGAAGTCCAAGAAACAACAGATAATGTGAAGGACAAGATAAAGAAGAAAGAAGAATAGGAAGCCAAGGAAAATGAAGAGGATTTGGAGGAGGAAGCTCCAAAGCCTGACCCTGTTCTTGCAGAGGAACCATTCTTGAAGGCATTGCAGGCCTTGAGTGGTAAAGCAATGGAGGGTGTGCCACTTTTCAGTGGACAAATGGACCCTGATTCAGTTGTGGACTGGATTGAGAGCATTGAGAATCACTTTGAATGTCATGGCATAATAGAGGCCCAAAAGGTGAAGGTGGCCAAGTCTAGGTTGAGAGGAGCAACTCTCACATGGTGGAAATTTGTACAATCTAAAAGAGAGAAAGAAGGAAAAGGTCCCATAGTTTCATGGAGAGGGATGGTAACCAAGATAAGGCAAACCTATCTCCCAGATGATTATGAAGTCCAGTTGCACAAGAGAAGACACAATCTGAGGCAAAAAGATGTGGATGTTCAAACATATATAGAGGAGTTTCAAAAATTGTGCCTTAGATCAAAGGTGGTTGAAAATGAAAGCATAAAGTTAGCAAGGTATCTAAATGGACTCAAGTGGTCTATCCAAGAGGACATGAACTTAGTAAACTTCAAAACAATCCGCCAATGCTATCAAATGGCTTTGAAAATAGAGGAGAAAGGAAAAAAGAAACAAGAACAAAATCCTAAAGGTAGAGGTAAAGGGAAAGACAGCAGAGGACAAAGAGGAAGCTATAGTGGAAGAAGCTCAGAATCAAGAGCCCAAGGAGAAGTCAGATTTTCTGATCAGCAAGAAGGAAGTTCCAGTAGAGGTGGTAGAGGAAGAGGTTTTAGCTCCAGAGGAAGGAGTGGTGGACAAGGAAGAGGCAGTTACTTCACCAACATGAAATGCTATCATTGCAACCAATTGGGACACCCAGCCTACAGATGTCCAGAGAAAGGCAGTACTTCTCATGGAGGAGATAAAAGAACCAATCTGATTCAAGAAGAGACAGCTGCAGCAAATAAACAATCAGAAGTACCATTGAACTTAGAGGAAGGTGAGAATCTCATGATGAGAAGGACTTTGATCAAAGAACCAGTCAAAGAAGAGCCAAGCCAAAGAAGGTCCTTGTTTAGGATAAAATGCAAGATGATGGGGAAGGTGTGTAAGGTCATAATAGACTCAGGTTCAACTAACAATATTGTGTCAGAGGAGGCAGTCAACAAACTAAAATTGACAAGGATACCTCACAAAAATCCTTACAAGGTTACATGGCTCAATAAGGGTCAGCATGTCTTGGTGAATGAACAAGCATGGGTGGAGTTCTCAATTGGCAAGTACAAAGACAAGGTATTGTGTGATGTATTACCTATGGATGCATGCCACTTGCTCCTAGGTAGGCCTTGGCAATTTGACTGTCAAGCTGTGCATGATGGAGCCAAGAATTCTTACACCTTCAAGAAGGACAAAGTAACCTACAAGATTCAATCTTTGTTGGAAGATACTGAGGTGCAGACAGCTGGTTCTAAGCTGCTTATAACTGGTGAAAAAGAGTTCTTAAAGGCCTTGGAAGAAGGAGAAGGAGTTGGCTATGCAATAATGATCAAGCCAAGAGAAGCAAGCAAAGAGAAGGCAGCTGAAAAGAAAGAGCTACCCAAGGAGATTCAAGACTTGTTGCAGACCTATGAGAACATAGTAAGTAGTGGTCAACCAGCAACTTTACCTCCTAAAAGAGCCATAAGTCATAGGATAGACTTGATACCAGGAGCCACCCTTCTAAACAAAGCAGCCTACAAGATGACACCTCAGCAAAATGAGGAAATAGCTAGGTAGATTCAAGAACTACTTGACCAAGGTCTTATTAGGAAAAGCATCAGTCCTTGTGCAGTACCCAGTGTCTTAGCACCTAAGAAAGGAGGAGAATGGAGGCTTTGCACTAATTCCAGGGCAATAAACAAGATAACCATCAGGTATAGGTTTCCCATCCCTAGGATTGAAGATCTCATGGATTGTCTAGGTGAAGCTAGGTACTATACCAAGATAGATTTAAAGAGTGGCTATCATCAAATTAGGATACATGAGGGTGATGAGTGGAAAACAGCCTTCAAAACCAATGAGGGTCTTTATGAGTGGCTAGTAATGCCATTTGGATTATCTAATGCCCCCTCCACATTCATGAGACTCATGAATGAAATCCTCAAGGACTACATTGGCAAGTTTGTAGTAGTGTATCTTGATGATATACTAATCTATAGCAGAACAAGAGAAGAGCACCTCAAACATATTGAGTTGATTTTTAAGAAGCTACACGAGGAGAAGCTGAAGATCAATCTGGAAAAGTGTGAGTTCATCAAAACAAAGCTGGTGTATCTTGGATTTGTGCTATCACATGGCAACTTGAAGATGGACAGCAGCAAGGTAGAAGCCATTCTCAATTGGCCTACTCCAAAGACAGCAACAGAGGTAAGAAGCTTCCATGGTCTTGCTCAGTATTATAGGAAATTCATAAGACAATTTAGTGCAATTTGTGCTCCTATGTTGGATACCATTAAAGGAGGAATGAAAACTAAGTTTGTATGGAATGAGCAAGCTAACAAGAGTTTTGAGTTGCTGAAGGAAAAGATAGCTACCCAACCTATTTTGGTGTTTCCAAGTTTTGAGAAACTATTTACCATTGAGTGTGATGCAAGTAATGTAGCAATTGGAGCTGTTCTCAGCCAAGAGGGCAGACCGGTGGCTTTTCATTCTGAGAAGCTAAGTGAAGCCAAGAAGAAGTACTCTTCTTATGACCTTGAAATGTATGCATTGGTCCAAGCACTAAGGAAGTGGAGGCACTACTTGCTTCCCAAGGAGTTCATTGTGTACTCAGACAATCAAGCACTCAGTTTTCTGAATTCACAAGAGAAGTTGAGTCATAGGCACATGAAATGGGTGGAGTACTTGCAAGCCTACACCTTCAACATTAAGCACAAGAAGGGAGCTCTCAACAAAGTTGCTGATGCATTGAGCAGGAGAGTTCTTACCATTCAAGAAATCCAATTGAAGAGCATGGGAATAGATCACTTCAAAGATCTATATGCAGATGATTAAGACTTTGCAGAAATTTATAAGGTATGCCTTGAGTTTAAGAACCATTTCCATAGCAAGTATGCTGAATACACCTTGCAAAGTGATTTTTTGTTTAAAGGGAATCAACTTTGTGTTCCTAGAGGTTCTATTAGGGAGAACTTAATTCAAGAGAAGCATAATGGTGCATTGAGTGGTCATTTTGGGATCACCAAAACTCAAGAGCTTGTCCAAAGGTTTTATTTTTGGCCTAAGATGAATCTAGATGTCTGAAAATATGTAGAGAGTTGTGTGGTGTGTCAAAAGGAAAAAGGAACTTCTTCAAATGCAGGCCTATACCAGCCACTACCAATCCCTTCTAGGCCATGGGAATGCTTAAGCATGGACTTTGTAGTTGGTTTACCCAAGACAAGGCAAGGTATGGACAGTGTTTATGTTGTTGTTGATAGATTCAGCAAAATGGCTCACTTTATACCCTGCAAAACAACTAATGATGCCAATCAAATAGCCTCTCTTTTCTTTAAAGAAATAGTCACGATTCATGGTTTACCAATTAGCATTGTATCAGACAGGGATACTAAATTTATGAGTCACTTTTGGAAGACTCTTTGGCAAAGAATGGGCACTAATCTATCCTTTGGATCTGCATACCATCCCCAAACTGATGGTCAGACCAAAGTTGTGAGTAGGACACTTGGAAACCTTCTGAGATGCTTGACCAAGGAGTATGGTCAACAATGGGATCAGATTATTGGGCAAGCTGAATATGCATATAATGATACAGTTAATAGATCTACAGGGAAGAGTCCCTTTGAAATTGTCTATGGACTGCACCCTAGAGGTGTTTATGAGCTGAGAGAGCTGAAGGATGGATTCAAGGGAAGTGGCTATGTAGATGACTTTGCTTGTGCAATGCAATAAATTCATGAGACAGTCAGAAAAACCTTGACAGAGAATACCCTGAAACATAAAACCAAAGTGGATGAGCATAGGAGAGAGGTTCAGTTTAATGTTGGTGACCTAGTGATGGTGCATTTGAACAAGGCTAGGTTGCAGAAAGGAGTTCCTCATAAGCTACAAATGAAGAGGATAGGTCCCTGTCCTACCTTGGAGAAGTATGGCAACAATGCTTTCAAGGTGCAATTGCCAGATAACAGTGGACTGTCCCTTGTTTTCAATGTTGCAAACTTAGTCCATTACAGAGGACCACCACCAAACATGGATCAGACCATCCAAGAAGTCATCCAAGATGTGGAAGAACTCAAACTGCCCCCTGCTACAGTCAAACAAGCTGATAAGATCTTGGATACCAAGGTCTACAAAAGAACAAGAACCAAAGAGTACAAGGAACATTTGATCCAAAGGCAAGGACAACCTGAAGTTGATGCAATATGGATCAAGGAGGCAGAGTTCAAGAAGTTGGGAGTTGATCCTAACTTGCTCAATCCAAGGGTGGATTGAATCTTTCTGTTTTAGGGAGGATGGTGCAGGAGCACCTAGGCTGACCTCCATTTTGATTTGCAAATGTTTTGGCTTGTACTGACTTTAGCCAAGTCAGGAATGTATTGTGTGTGTGAAGAATTAGTCACTAGGACTAAATTCTTCATTTGTTTATCTTATTGTTAATTTCTGCTTTATTAAGATATGAAGCTTTATGTGTGTGCTTAACACATCCTCGTTGGTAGAAGATGCTAATGGACAGTTAGGGAGGTGTTTGATTCAGAATCAAGATGTTGGAGATCCTAAAATGTAGGGTGGTGGCGAAGTTGCAAAGATAATGCCAAATTACATGCAACTTAACTGTTGGTTTCCCTTGGAATTACGAAAAATGCCGACCAAACTGCCCTTGAATCATGGAAAAGACATCAAGAGTGGAGTGTGTGGCTTGAGAAAGAGTGGTTAGAACATTGTAAGAAGATTTCTGTTGTGAAAGAATAGAGACAGTTAAGAATTTCTATGTTTTTCTGTGATTTCTGAAAACTCCGTGTGTTTTCAGAACTTTGATTTTTATGTGTTAATGCATAGTTTTGGGTGTGGAAATAGAGTTCACTCAGCTTATTTTAGTATTTAGATCCTGTAGATATTTCATTGAGTAAGATCCCATGCATTGTAGTTAAGTTTTTGATTGTAAACAATAGGTAAAATCTGTATTTCCTGTATCTGCCCGTGTATTCTCAGAAGTAGTGATCTTGTGGGCATTTTATTTGCTAAAATAACACTGTCTCCATGTTCATTAGATAGTATAGAATAAAATCTATCTTGTGTTTAGATTATTGAGTGTAGGGTTTTTGATTAGAAATGTTGGGTTAGTATTTAGAGGTCTGTAATTACTGTTTTGAGCAGCAAACTTTAAATGGCTCCTCCATAAACACTGACTACGGGGATTTCCTGAATTTGGTGTGATATGGGAAAGGAGCTAGTCTTTTGTATATATGTAGGAGCAGGAGATTTGGAAATCCAAGCAATGAGTTTTGACTCCAAACCCTAGGCAAGCTTCATGACCCGGTTAGGAGTTTGGAAGTAAGAATTAAAGGAACCAAGGCAAGGGAAGGTACACTTGTATGAAAATCATACACTTCCAAGTGGAATATAGTCAAACACAGGGATATTAGGGAGTTGAAGGCTTGAACAATCCTCTGGAGTAAGGAATAGGTGAGTGAGCAGTGAAACCCTAGTTATTAGGGCAATTAGGCCTCCTCTCCAAGATCATTGGAAGGCACTGTACGGAACACAAGGAGGCCAAAAAACTGTTGCAAGATTTAAAACCCTGAAAAGGGTGTCTAAAAGTGCATTTTGTTTGATAGGCTGTGTGGCAAGTTTGAGAGTAAAAGGAAAAAAATAGACTGGTAAGGGCTAGTAGGATTTAGGCCTCACCTAGGCAGTTTCATGAAATCAGGTGGTTTAAGGTTTAAACACCAAGCAAGATGCATTCATTTGGATGCAAAAAGTATGTAGACAGTATCCTCAATTCCCCTGCAAGCAGTTCCATCAGTTGAAGAAGTTGGCACTTAGACCCTTCTAAGTCCAAGCAAGATTGATCAAGTTGCAAGAAGGTGTTTAACTACCCAGGGTAAAGCACAAGGTAGGAACTCTTTGTGAAGAGTTGGAGCAGGGTTTGGTCAACTTACAAGCTCAAGAGGAACCCATTGGAATCAAGTTCAGAAAGTGAAGATCTTCTTGAGTGGTGCAAGCAACCTTTAAAGTAATAACATACAACAAGTGAAAGGTTAAAAGACAATAGGAAAAATATTCATTATTCCTCAAATGATGTGCTTTAATGTATATTTTGCTAGAATATTTTCATCCTCCAAAATGTAGGACATGATATGTGCTCAATAAATATGCCCTAAGATATCTTAATGATCTCCAACATGATTTTTGAGGGAGTGAATGAGACTTCTTAATAAAAAAAACTAAGTCCAAGATTAAACATAAAGTTGTCCTAAGATAGCTCACAATAAGTAATGTAAAGGTTGACAAAGACCTAAATTTTGTTTTTTAGAGATTAGATTTGTAACCACATAAGTGACCTAGGTTGATTTTATATTTATTTTTTTTAATCCAAGGTGGTGAACAATAATTTTAAGAATTGTCATGAAGTTTTGGGATCAATTATGGAAGGGACTGAGAAATGAGATATTGTGAACTAATTTTGAAAATAAATATACTAATTATGGCTCTAGGAAAATTCACTCACCATCACCAACAATTCACCACCATGGAAAATGAATTGTCAAAAATTCATACAATTAATTTTACACGCAGTGAATTTTCATGGTAGTGAATTTTCCCGCGGTGAATTGTTGAGGGTGAATTTTCCATATGCCACTAATTATAAGCTAATAATTAAATTTACAACACTCTAATCAAAATAGACCTAAAACATAAGTAAAAAGATGTGAATATGAAATTATCACCATGTTACAATATAATATTAAGACAAAAATGTTACTTACTAAATAATAAATATAGAGGTTAGATATTCAACACTGCAAAAGATATATAAAGAGAAAAATATTCTTTAAAATATCATTAAAAATCTTAAATATATTGTAATGATTAATGAATTTTGAATATAAATTATTGTTTGACTTACCCAAAAGGCCATCATTATGACTCATAATGCAATCTAAATAGTCCACTCATAAAAAATTATAGAATTTTTAACTTTAATGAGCTATTGTATTGCACTTTTTGAAAATAAATTGTATTAATTAAATCAAAGTGCACCACCAAAAATGCCTCTCTTACATATAAGAATTATTCTTTAAGGTACTATATAAATTCTTAGAATAAATTTTTATTAACAATGTCATTTGCCCCACATGTTGACCATCATTATGAATCATGTAATCTAAATAGCTCCCTCATGAAAGTTGATATAATTTAACTTTAATGTATTATTTTATTACACTTTTCAGAATTATTAAGTAAATGTAAGTGGGACATAAAATTAAGTTTTTTATACAACTTTCTCTATAAAGAATGAACATAGGAGAATATATAGTGTAAGTTATAATATATCATGTGTCTTAAAGAATAATTTTTTGCATTTGAAATGATCTCAAAATCCTAATTAATTATAAAATGAAGCTTTTATTTTTGAAAGTATGTTCAAAGTTTTTAAGGAATAGGTACAATATTTTGACATTTGTATTTCAATATATGGAAGTACTTATTTATCTATTGTATCAATTTATGTTTATCATAAAAATTGGATGGATTTTGAAGTTGAAAAAATTGTAAAGGACATTTCGAAGCATATATTTAGCTATGAAAATGTGTCTTAAATTGTATGAACTTTGTAGATATATGTAAAGTTTGTCTAGATCTATATTTTTCAATGATATATATATATATATATATTTGCAAGAAAAAGGGTTTGTGTTATATTTGGTTTGGTTATGTAAGTTTGCATTATAAATTATATTAATAAAGAATGAATGTTTTAAGTTTCAGTTTAGTAAATCTTTTCTACAATTAATTTGAACTAATTAGTTTATACAATGGATTTAAGTTATATCTTGGATTTTCAAGCTTTTGTAATATATTATAATCTCTTGATAAATTTATTATGGTTGTTATAACAACTCAAAAAGCTTATTTATAATTCTATTAATTGTATTGTTGACAATTTTATACATACACTCTTGATCTAGAATATATAAAAAAATATTAATTTAATTATAATTATGTTGCGAGTAACATTCTTAATCTACTTGAACTAGATCAATTTTGTGGTTGCAAATCTAATCTCTAAAATTTAAAATAATTAAAATTAAATTTTTACATTTGTTAACCTTTACAATACTTTTTTTGAGCTAACCTAAGACAACTTTATGTTTATTTATGCATTTAGTTTTTTTCATTAAGATCTCTCATTAACTCATTCAAAAATGATAGAGATCATTAACATATCTTAGGGAATTCTCATTGAGCACAAATGATTTCTTATATTTTGGAGAATGAAAAAAATGAAGCAACATTTACATATATCATTTTAAGAATAATGAATATTTTTCATATTTTTCTTGATTCTTTCACTTAGAGATGAAAGCTAGTTTATTGGGAGTTGGAATGGGGATTAATTAACCCTTATGATTAAAAAATTCAAAGGTCATTATAAATACCAATTTTCCTTATGCACATTTAGATAGAAAAATTTGAGAAAAAATGAATTCCAATCTACTACATATTATTCTAGATTAGATCTGTGAATCTTAAATTAGGTTTTCACACACGCTTAGGATCACATACACAAAAATTATTTTTTCATTCAAAGTTATCCAAAAGTAATTGATTATAGAGTCTAATATCTTTGTTTGAATCAACTATGAGGATGTGGTTATGACACACTTAATGCTTTACATTCTAACCTAAGTTGTCCAAAGCTTAATAAAGCAAAATTTAACAACATAATAACACTAGGATGATTTTAGTCCTAATGACTAACTCATCACACACAAACAAGACCTTCTAAGGTCCAAATCAAACACATTAACACCCTGATTTGGCTAAGATCAGGTACAAGCCAAAACTTATGACAAGCCAAAATGGAGTTAAGCCAAGGTGCTCCTGCACCATCCTCCCCAAAACAGAAAATTTCAATCCACCCTTGGATTGAGCAAGTTGAGATCAATACCCAACTTCTTGAACTCTGCCTCCTTGACCCACATTGCATCTGCATCAGGTTGTCCATGCCTCTTGATCAGATGTTCTTTATATTCTTTGGTCCTAGTTTTCTTGTAGACCCTGGTATCCAATATCTTGTCAGCTTGTTTGACTGCAGTGGAGGGTAGTTTGAGTTCTTCCACATCTTGGATGACTTCTTGGATGGTCTGATCCATATTTGGTGGTGGTCCTTTGTAGTGTACCAGATCTACAACATTAAAAATAGGGGACAGTCCACTGTCATCTGGTAATTGGACCTTGAATGCATTACTACCATACTTCTCCAAGATAGGACAGGGACCTATCCTTTTCATTTGCAACTTATGAGGAACTCCTTTCGGTAGTCTAGACTTGTTCAAATGCACCATCACCAAATCACCAACATTAAATTGAACTTCTTTCCTATGCTCATCCACCTTAATCTTATGTTTCATGGTGTTTTCTGCCAACGTTTTTCTGACTGTCTCATGAATCTCCTGCATTGCATAAGCAAAATCATCAGCATATCCACTTCCCTTGACTCCATCCTTCAACTCTCTCAGCTCATAAACACCTCTAGGATGTAGTCCATAAACAATTTCAAAGGGACTCTTCCCTGTTGATCTATTTACAGTGTCATTATAGGCATATTCAGCTTGCCCAATCAATTGATCCCATTGTTGACCATACTCCTTGGGCAAGCATCTTAAGAAATTCCCAAGAGTTCTATTAACCACTTCGGTCTGACCATCAGTTTGGGGATGGTATGCAGATCCAAAGGATAAATTAGTGCCCATTCTTTGCCAAAGAGTCTTCCAAAAATGACTCATAAACTTTAGTGTCTCTATCCGATACAATGTCGGGATTATAAGCCATGAACTCTTACTATCTCTTTGAAGAAAAGAGAGGCTATTTGACCGGCATCATTGGTTGTTTTACATGGCACAAAGTGAGCCATTTTGCTAAATCTGTCTACAACCACATAAATACTGTCCATGCCTTGCCTTGTCTTGGGTAACCCAACTACAAAGTCCATACTCAAGCATTCCCATGGCCTAGTAGGAATAGGCAGTGGTTGGTATAGACCTGCATTTGAAGAAGTACCCTTGGCCTTTGACACACCACACAACTCTCCACATACCTCCTAACATCTAGGTTCATTCTTGGCCAATAGTAAAACCTTTGGACAAGTTCTTGAGTCTTGGTAATCCCAAAATGACCACTCAATGCACCATTATGCTTTTCTTGTATCAAGTTTTCCCTAATAGAACCTCTAGGAACACAAAGCTGATTCCCTTTAAACAAAAGATCACTTTGCAAGGTATATTCAACATATTTTCTATGGAAATGATTCTTGTATTCAACACATACCTTATAAATGTCTGCAAAGTCATCATCATCTACATATAGATCTTTGAAATGATCTATCCCCATGCTCTTCAACTGAATTTCCTGAATTGTGAGGACTCTTCTGCTCAAGGAATCTGCCACCTTGTTGAGAGCTCCTTTCTTGTGCTTGATATTGAAGGTGT
>VDFB02210492.1:0-19549 GCA_007258455.2 Sequoia sempervirens | reverse complement strand
TTTTTATATCTTTTTCCAAGACATTTTACAATGTTTTTGGTCTTTCTTTAGGACATTTTGCAACGTTTTTTTCTTTTTTATTCCAAGATGTTTTGTAATGTTTTTGTCTTTTCCAGGACTTTATGGTATTTTTTTGTCTTTTTTCAGGACTTTTTGTGATTTCTTTGTATTTTTTTAGGACTTTTTATGATGTTTTTGTCTTTTTTCAAGACTTTTTATGATTACTCAAACTATGCATGATACCCATTGCATTCACATGATAAAAAAAAATTTGCCCCTAGGCAGGTCCAAGACTTAGCAAATTTTTAAAGGATGTGAAAATGATATGCATGGGATACCCGATGGACATTATGTAGGACTTGATGTCAATCATTTTTCAACTATGAAAGGTAGGGTATGATGTCATGTCAAGTGTTGTGGTGGTGATGGAAAAAAAATTTCATCATAGGCCAAGTTAGAAGTGACAATAGATGGTCGAGCAATGATTGACTATGCATGGTGCCTGCTTGCCAGGTTTTCACCATGGTACTTATCCAAAGCACCTATTTTCCAAGTTTTTATTGTTGGAAGAATTATTTCTCTTTACTATTTTTGGCATTTAAAAAATAAATAAAAATTTGGTGCTGCCAAGACGCCTGTTTGTTAGGTTTTCATCAAGGCAACAATTTTTTATCATTTTTCAATTTTTTTGTATTTTAAAGTTTTCAGCTCAACTTTCTAATGCTATGAATAGAACTTCCAAAGATGTAGACTATTGATAGGCTTTGTCAAATTTTCACCATCTAGAGTAGCTAGCTGATACACTCTAGAACCAAAAGAGGATATGATGACGTAAGGACCCAACCAGTTTGGTTCAAACTTGCCTAGATTTTCTCTGTCAGCCTGATTCTTAGGGTTTTGTATGAGGACTAGGTCACCAATGCAAACTTCCTGACCATAACTTTCTTGTTGTAACTACAATAGAGACAGTTCTGATATGCCTGCAGATAGTTCAGGGAATTATGCCTTCTTTCCTCTAGCATCTCTAGCTCGTGTAGGCACGATTGTCTGTACTCCTCATAATCAGTTAGACCCTTTAGGGAGACTCATAAGGAATGAATTTCAACCTCGATGGGAAAGATGGCCTCAAATCCAAAGACTAGAGTGAATGGAGTGGCTCTTGTGGGTGTATGAATGTTGGTGCGGTAAGCCCATAGAGTAGGGTTGAGTTGAATATGCCAATCACGGCTAGTGTCATTGATAGTCTTTTTCAAGATTTTAACAATGCTTTTATTTGATGCCTTAGCTTGACCATTTCCCTATGGGTAATATGGAGAGGAAAAATGATGTTGGATATGAAATCACTCACATAACTCATGAACGCCTTTGTTTTTAAATGAATGTCCATTGTCAGTGATGATGGATTGCAGAAGACCATACCAACAAATGATGTAGTTAAGAATGAATTTGGAGATTTGTTTTCCAGTTATGTATGTTAGGGGGATTTCTTTGATCCACTTCATAAAATACTCAGTGGTGGTGATGATGAATTTGTGGCCATTTGACAAGGTAGGATGGATCTTACCCATGAGGTTGAGTCCCCATTGTGCGAACGGCCAAGGGGAAGTGATTGGCCGAAGTTCATGCACTAGAGCATGAATCAAATCACTAGGAATCTGGAATTGGCGACAAGTCCTGACATATTCTAGTGCATCTTTCTCAATGGTCGGCTAATAGCACCCAAGTCTCATTATCCTCTTGGCTAGATTAGGACCACTTGAATGAGACACACATATAACCTCATGTACTTCATGTAAGGTTGTGCATGTTTCATTGGTGTCAAGACATTCATGAGTAGCGTCACCAAACCAATTTTAATTCGTGAAGGGTGCTCAACAATGGCACATCTTTGGTAGCCCTTCTCGTGATAAACCGACTTCCTAGTTTAATATTGGAAAGATTAGGGGGAGAGTTTGGGACTTAAGGTAGTCATGAATGTCTTGGTACTAGGGAGAATCAAGACCAACAAGCTCGCAGACCATCTCTAATTCTGGAATGCCATAGGTAGGGACCAACAATTGTTCTATTAGGAATTATAGTTGAGGCATATTACTTGGAATGTCGAGGAGAGAGCCTATTGTAGCCATGGAATTTTCCACCTTGTTTTGTGCTCTCGAAACTTGCTCAAAAGTCACTGTGTGAAAATATGTCTGAAAGTTGTCAACCATTTGTTTGTAGGGAATTAGTTTCTCATCCTTAGTGTCATAGTCATCATTAACTTGGTTGACGACTAACTGAGAATCCCCATAGACATGCAGTTCTCTGATTTTCCATTTTATTGCCATTCTAAGTCCTTTGACTGGTGCCTCAAATTCTACCACATTATTTGTACATGGGAAAGCTATGCAGAAGCATTTGGGAATGAAATCTCCTTGTGGGGTGATAAACAGTATTCCTACCCTAAAGCCATGATTAGTATGTGATCCATCAAAGTAGAGTCTCCACGGTGACTTGGGTTCCATATGGAATATTGACTCATCTGGGAAATCTGCCACTAAAGGATGATCACTTTGCATAGGTGCGTCTGTCAGTTGATCTGCAATCAATTGTCCTTTGATTGATTTTCTTTCTACATACTAAATCTCATATTCGCTCAAAATCATGACCCATTTTTCCAAACATCCTGTTAATGCTGCTCGACTCAATAGATATTTGAGGGGGTCAATATTTGCTACCAACTGTGTCTGAGGGCTCAACATATAATGTCTTAGCTTTTGAGCTTCAAATACCACTACTAGACAAGCACTTTTGATGGATGTGTAATTCAGCTCATACCCAACTAGTTTTTGATTGATATAATATATGGCCCTTTCTTTCTCCTCGTGGTTGTTCTGTGCTAGTAATGCCCCTAGTGCCAAAGTTGTTGCTGAGATGTATAAGATCAAAGGTTTTCCTTAGATGGGAGGCATAAGGACATGCAGTGACAATAGGTAGTCTTTTATTTGTTGAAAGGCCTCTTGGAATTTATCCTTCCACATGAAAGGGATTATTTTGCACAAAAGATATTGGAATGGTCGACACTTGTCAACCAATTGTGCTATGAAACACTAGATATATTGGACCCTACCTTGTAAGATTCTGATTTCACTGATTCCTTTGGGAGGAGGCATGTCCATGATGGATTTTACTTTGGTTGGATTGACCTCAATGCCTCTTCGAGAAACTATGTATCCCAAAAAATTTCCAGATGTTACGCCAAAGACACATTTCTTAGGATTCAGTCAGAATTTGTATTCTTCTAGTCTCTTGAAAATTGTGTCTAACACCTTCAAATGATCTTTTCTTGTTGCTGATTTAGCCAAAAGGTCATCCACATAATCTTCCATTATCTTATGCATCATGTCATGAAAGATTGTGATCATAGCCCTTTGATATGTGGCACCTGCATTTTTAAGACCAAATGACATGACATTCTAGCAGTATGTACCCCAAGGGAAGTGAATGTTGTTTTATGTTGGTCTTTTGGGGCAATACAAATTTGATTGTAGCATGAGAAACCATCCATGAGGGAAAGCATCTCATATCTTGTCATGAGATTAACGATGATATCTATATTTGGTAGTGGAAAATCATCTTTTGGACATGCCTTGTTTAAGTCTCTAAAATCTGTGCAGACTTGGATCATCCCATTTGGATTTACTACTGGCACCAGGTTAGATATCCATTCAGCATAATCAATAGACCGTATGAACCCAACATCTAGAAGTTTCTTCAACTCATCCTTGACTAATAGAGTGACCCGAGGATGCATTTTGCATAGCTTATGTTTAACTAGTTTGGCATTTGGAAAATAATGGTAGATGGTGCAAAACTAGTTCTAGGTCTAGTCCAAGCATGTCCGCATAGGACCATGTGAAGTTGATTTTACGTTCGGAAAATAATTTGTGAAATTCTGGTTTCTCTTCTTTAGTCAAGGACACAACAAAGAGAACCATTTTTGGATATTTTGTGGTTGATATGTTGTCTTTATGGTGTCCTCTATGAGCATAATTGATTTCTCTTGAGTTATGGGGAGAAAGTTTAGTCATCCATCTTTGGGCACCTTAGAGAGGTTTTCACCTACAAATATGTCCTTTATTTTTACTTTTTTTTCATTAGAAGGTGCCTTTTGGTTTTCACCTAAAGATGTTTCATTTTTTGCTTTATTCTTATTTTTAATTTTGCGACTGGAGGACAGAGTAGCCTCCCCGATGTAAGCTACACAATCTAGGTCAATGGTGAATCAATCCTTGTGATCACCACTGGGTATGCCCTCACGTAATCCCATAAATTCTATAATGGCCTCATCATTTTGAAAGGTTTCCAAGACTGGCCAGCCTTCTTGGTCCCAATCGATTGATTGTGGATAGACTAGGGAAATTTCATCGTTAGCATTGGTGAATTTAGGGGAGGATGCAGAAAGCATGCATACGGATTCAAAGACATTGAAGATGAAGTTGTCATCATCTAATTCCATGTCAAAATCGATCCAATATAACCCTTCACTTGTTTCATATTCCTTTTCAAAGTAGGGGACGAAGGAATCAGAGTCATGAACGTCAGTGTCATGTAGTAACTCAGATGGATCCAATTGATGGTTTTTAGATTCGGATGGTGGGGCTTGTTTGCCATGGGGAAGGTAAATGGGACTCTGACTATTTGGTGCCTGATTGATTTTAAATGTTTTCCAAAAAAAAAAATTAGAGGTAAGCTCCGCAATTCCAATGAACAAATCGTCGAGGAAATAGTCACTTAAGGATCGTTGGGAGCCAAATTCCCACTCTTGGGAGTCAGTTTCGGTAAGGGATTCATTGGTGGTCTTGAAACTTTCTGAAGCATGCATGTGCTCACTCGAAAGTCCATTGGTATGTCGGTCGTCATTATTGGGCAATCCATATCCTAATCCAAGATACTTTGGTATTTTGAAATATTCTATGGGCTCTCTTCATCCAGTTTTATGTCTTCCTAGGCCACTAGTTCCATCGTAGCCCTTAGCCTTCATCATGTCATATCCCTTGCCATATTTCTTAACTAGTAATGGGGGGAGGTCTATCATTTCTTTATAGAGCCATCCTGTAATGTTGGCAATGTCCTCATTGCTCATGTCTTCCCATTTGATGAAAATCATTTTTGGTGGAACTTTGAAAATTTCTTTGGGTTCCATTCTAAAACATGGTCTACCATAGATATTTGGTGACTTGGGTATTGTTGTGATGCTATAAGTCATATGTAGTTTGAATTCTCCATAGCCTAGGTCCTGGATCTTGATAGTGGGCTCAACCTTAGGAAGTGTTGAAGATGGTGGTGTGGTGGAAGATGTGGACAAAGTGGATGTGGACGATGATGTGAGTGTGGATAGTTCAATGTATTTGGAAGCAGAATAGCTAGGAGCTTCTCAGTTGATGGGCACTCGATTTTTGGAAATACCCCTTAGATTGGTACAATATTGAAAAGGGTTGGGGTCTCCATATATGGTGATTTTTGTGCTGTCAAATGAGAATTTCAAGCATTGGTGATATGTGGAGGGGATGGCCTTTAAGGCATGAATCCATGGGCAACCAAGCAATATGTTGTAAGGTAATTCTAGATCCAGGACCTGGCAAGTTGTGTCCACAATGACTGGTCTGAATCTGATAGGAAGAGAAATAACGCCTCTAGAAGAACGTTCCTCGTCATCATATGCTTTTATGACTATGCTCTTTGTAGGGTCTACGCATGCATAAGAAAATCCTAGAGCCTTAACCAATTTTAAGGAGAATATGTTCAATCCTGCTCCGCCATCTACTAAAACTCTTCTGACCTTGTGCTTATAGATGAAAGTTTTGATATGTAGTGCATCGTCACTAATACATTTTGACTCAAATTTTGATGAAAGTTCATCGGAATTTTGACAAACTTTTGTCAGAATTATTTCGTCGATTTTCCGACGAACTTTGAAATGTCAAAATTCTAACCCAGTGGACAATGCTGGGTCAGAATTTCGACATTTCAAAGTTTGTCAAAAAATTGATGAAATAATTCTGACGAAAGTTTGTCAAAATTTGACGAACTTTCGTCAAAATTTAAGTCAAAATGTACCAATGCGTTATGGTTGGTCTTGGGTGATGAATAATCTTGATCAGAAAAGGTGATGCGATGAGGTGTAGTGAGGTATCCCACCATAGTCTCAAATTGGCTAACATCAATATCCTTAGGGACGAATGACTCTTGGAGGGTTTTATCCAGTATAGCTTTATGCGTGGGAGAAATGCGAAGTAGCTCAAGTATGGAAATTTGCGCAGGGGTTTTTCCTAATTGGTCGATAAGATTAAACTGACTCTTGGGTTGCCACTGCTTTGTAGATGAGCCAAGTTTTGGTTGTTTAGGAGATGGACTAGGTATGGTGATCTTAGGTTGCTTAGCAGAAGGTGAACTAGTTATGGTGATCTTTCCTCTTTGAATAGTGGTGTTGCATTGAGGTGCTCTTTTGATTGTGATGGTATTGACACACTCATTATCTATTCGAACATTGTTTATAGTAGGTCCACCTAAATAGTCATACTTGGCGCAGGTGCAATTGGCTTGATTATTGTTTGTCTTAGGACCTGACATGGAAGCATTATTAGAACCATGGTCTTTTAGTGGGTTCTTATGAATGGTATGGTTGGCATTTGATGGAAATTGTGGCCCACCTAATTCAATTATTCGACTTTCAATAAAGTCTTGCACAATATTTTTGAGTTGTTGACAAGATGATGTCTTATGTCCTTTAGCCCGGTGGTACTCACAAAAAGAATTATCATCCCACCATGATGGTTTAAATTTCCCTGGGTCATACAGTTTAGGTTCTTCAAGTTTGATGAGACTTTTTTGGAGGTGCTTCTTAAGGAAATCCTCAATTGGTTCTCCCAAAGCAGAGTATGTTCGTCTTTTTGGGAATTGTCTTGTTTGGTTGAATTGTCCTTGATTTTGACTGTTTAGACCATTTTGGTTGTTTGGGATGGCATTGGTAGGGGGTGTTAGTATCATTGTTGGTTTTTTTTGTGGTTGAACCCCTTTGAGGGCCAATACAAGACCCATAGTGTTGACAACCTTGGCATCAACAACACCATCATTAGTAACGTGTTTATTTTTGACCCAATACTTATCTTTGTCTGTGGGAGGATTTACAATTGTGTTTTTAGGAACATATTTTAGCTCTCCCTTTGCAATAAGAGCTTTCTCAACCTGGACACCCTTTTCGACTAGGTCTATGAAAGTTGTGCAACAATGCACTTGCAATCCATATTTTAAGGGGCCTAGAAGTGTTTGAAAAAACATGTCAACCTTTTCCTTTTCGGGTATGTCGATGTGACAATGACTAGCTAGACTTCTCCATTTTTTAAAGAATGGGATGAACGTTTCACCAACTTCCTCTTGCATGAGATTGCATAAGCTAGTAATAGAGGTGTCCATGTCAATGTTGTATGAGTGATTTTTTATGAAATTGTGTTAAAGTTCATCCCATGTTTGGATATCCTTTTGAGTGGAGAACCATTCAAGGGCAAGACCTGCAAGACTTTTAGAGAAGAGTCTCATCAAGTATGTTGGTTCATAGGTGATTTCCATACAGTTGGTTGTGAATTCTTGGAAATTTTCAATAGGGTTTTTCTTTCCTCTGTATTTGGTAAAATTTGGTGACACATATCCCAGAGGAAATGGTGGCATGTATAAGTTCATGTCAAAGGGATATATAGATAAATCATATGATACTTGTGATTTCTAGTTGGATATTTGTATGTTGTCTATGGTCTTCTCTAGACCTGCCAACTTTGCTTGCAAAGCATCAATTATAGGGTCATTTGTGGCCCCATACATTGGATTGATTGGTACACCATAGGTCCCCATTTTTTGTTAGTGGATGTTGGTGTGTTGTTCAAGGATGTGTTGTGGCACATATGATGTGTTTTGATTTTCATGTTGTTGGTATTGAAAGTTTGGATTGGGGACATGTTGGTGGGTATGAATATGGGAGGAATATGTCAGAATGTGTCCCCCAGCCATTTGGGTCGATATTTGAGGAATATGGCATCCATTAATATTTTGATGTGTGAATGATGCCATAGCTTGTGTGTTTTGATTGCCTTGTCCAAATTGTTGGGATTGTACAAGGGGAATGTTCATATTTTTTCCTTGGGAGGTGATGGCATTAAGTTGTGTTGACGTGTTAACATTTTGTTGTGCTTCTTGAATAAAGATACATCATTTACCTCCTCCCAAAGGATTATGTGAGGTACCAATGAGAGGATTTGATGAAGATGCACTCATGGTACTAGAGGTAGTTGTAAATGGAGGATTCGAATGGCTTGATGTTTCCCCCATGGCATTTACAAAAGTGGTAAATAGAGGATTGGAATAACTTGCCCAAATTTTTGAGGACCCAAAGGTGGCTCCAGCTGATTGTGACGATAGTGTGGATATTGTGGGAATTATGATGGACTGTGTTCCTCCAATGGATGTAGCATTGATTGAATTGGAATTGTTTGGAATGTTGGAGGTAGAACTCATGGTAGTTGTAACATTTTGTAAGGTAGCATAAAAAAAGGTAGTGCTTCTGTTGTTTGGAGGTTGACCACTATTGGACAAGTTATGTGTATTATTGATGTTATGGCCAGGAGATTTCGATCTCAAAGTATTAATGTCAAACCCATGGGGTAATTTAGCTCCTTGACTTAAAATTATGGCCAAATATTTATCTCTATCATATAAGACCGTTTGTTCTACGAAAAAGGCCACCTCTAGATCTTGTGCTGCTACCTCTAGGTTTTCCTTAAGTATTTTTCCATATTCATCCTTACGTAAGAATGGTTCAAAGGGGCTATTTGGTGAGGATGGTATGGTGAGGAGAGGTTGAGTATTTGTGTCTCTAAATGGGTCACAAAAGTCCAATTTGGGTAATATGTGTGATTGATGATGTTGGAATTGGAATCTTGTCCAAAGTTTTCCATTTTTTCTTTCTTTGGAGTCTAGTTTCCACCATAAAAGGAAATTTCAAATGAGAGTGATGAGAATGATGACTAAATGCAAGGATGATTCTAGCCTATGTTTTTTTTGGATTTTGTGATAAAGGATGAAGATGCAAGACTATGTTTTGGATTTTGATAATAAGGGATATTAATAAATGTTGTCTAAAGGAAATGACAAATGTGAAATGAAGACTAGAATGACAAGTTATGACACTATTTTTTGTATTTTAAATAAAAGATGACAATGCAAGGTGATGATGATGTTTGCCTAAGGAAATGACGAAGGAAAGATGCCAAGGTTGTCAAGGTTGAAATGCCAAAGGAGGACTAAGATGATAATGCTGACTAAGAACTAAAATGATTAATGCAAAGTCTAGGTTCAAAATGACGACTAGAGATGGACAATGCAAATTCTAAGTTTAAAATGAGGACTAAGTTTGGACAATATTTGGAGAAAGGTTTTGCTTAACCACTCTATGCTTGACTTATGTTTTAATTTTGGTTATCAAAAGGACTTACTAAGGGGACTAAGTGACAAGGTCAAAATGATGAGTGAGCCTTCCTAACTAGACTGTTGAGTTGGAGGTTCTCACAAAAATGACTGAAAAGAGGAATAATGACTATGTCCCAAGATAACCTAGTTTTGAAACAATGGTTTTACAAAGTGTGATGAGTTGGCCTAATCCAAAAAAATTCAAGATGAAGCCTAAGGAAAAGTTTATGATAGAACTGACGATTATGAATCCTAGGGAATGTAACTAAAAATTTGGAATTTTAAACCTATAGATGAGATGCAAGCTAGTGAATGCAAATGATGGGCATTTTGAGCAATTTCAGTTCTGGTTTCTGACAGAGACTTTTTGAAAAAGATGTTTGACAATAGGGTAAAGTGTCTTGACTTAGATTATGATCTACGAAAGTGTATGGTTTTCTGTCAAGCGATTGCGTCGTTACAGGAAGCAAATGCATTGCAGTGATCAAATGCAGCTCTAGAAATGGAAAATGCAGTTCAATGTTGCAAATGCGGCTTTATAGATGGACAATGTGATGTAGTTTGGCAGATGCAACTTTATAGATGGAAAATGGGTTTCAAGACAGGTGAATGCAGTATTTGGATTAGCAAATGCATTGCAAAATCTATAAAATACGGTGCGACAGAGTGATTGGGGTCTAACAAATGTGTTGCACAATGTAAAAAGTCAAATTTCTGATGTTTGTGGTCAAAAACCTAAATTGTTTAAATTTTGACAGTTTGTTTCTAGATGTTTGAGTGTTGTTTGTTTCATTTCAGTAACCAGTAAACACTTGGAAAACACAATATTTTGAAAGTAATGAAACACAAAAGAGAACAAGTACAATATTATGGTTAAGCCAGGATAGTATTCGCTAGATTCCACGTGGGTTTCCCCAACCGCATATCAATAGCGTGTGAATTTAGAAGCTTGGCTACACGAGATCCCCCTTATAGTGCACTCTCTTCTCAGACTAACCAAGCTTTCAACTCCCATGAAACTCCCATGGCAGATTGATCACCTCTATTATAGACTACGAAGATGTGGAGTCCTTCACACTGACTGATGTTGCGCTAGAAAATAGAAGGTTTTTGGCTACTAAACAATGGTGTTTAATTCGGGACCCCCATTCAAGTGGCCATACATGGGGAACAAGATTAAGCTCTGTTTAGGAGGCACTCCAGCCTGAAGAGGTTAAGCTCAATAGGGTTTTTGGGAGTACTACTTGGTTCGTATGACACATTCACACTCGTAATCTTAGGTTTTCCCTTAAGATTCACATTTATATACCGATCAGGGGTAGCTTGGCTTTAGCTCTATTGCCAGTTTAAGTCACCTAGAGGTGATGAAATCCCCTAGAAGGCCTGATTTCTAGAGGAAATAATCATTTCTCTTACACCTAGGATCACATGACTGCGCAAGGGGAGATGATACTTTGGTTATTGCATCAAGGTTACACAGCCTGGACAAAGTGGGTTTGGCTTTTTGATCACCTAGTTTGCACAAGGTGAGAGAATATTAGCCTACCACTTTCAAACACAATCAGACAGAATTAAAATCATGTTCATTTTAAATGCACCAAAAAAAATGTTTTCTATTCTAAAAAGAACAAGCACAATGTTTTTGGAATGAATCTTGGACACTCAAACCTGCAAAAGAACAAGTTAGGATTTTTATCAACTAGTCTTGGACCCAAAAAATGTAACTTCCATACAATGCAAAAAAATATTAGTAACACAAAAAACCCCTATGCTAGGAAAAATGCAGAAGAAAATTAGAATGCAGGAGGAAGCCAAAATGTCAAAATAAAAATTAGAAAATCTGAATGCAGAAAAAAGAAAATGTTACCAGGAAAATGCATCATAGCAGAGTGAATGCATCTCTTTGTGTAGTAAATATGTCTTGGGCCCATGTTCTGGTTTAACAGGAAGATGCGTCGATTGACTGTTCAAATGTGGCTCATTCCTTTAAATGTGGCTTTCCTAAGTGCGAATGCGACTAATCAGAGTGATTACAACATTTTAGATGTCGAATGCATCGCGATGCAGTAGATGTGCATCAACAAAGAATGAATGCGTCATTCCGTACCTATACCTATAAAAATGATAGAAAACAAAAAATCATACAGAAAAATAAAATGCGTCAGGTTCACCAATGTATCAATGGGTATTTTCTCAAAGGTTAGCAGATTAGATTAATAAAAAAACCCAAAGTTACTATGAAAAACATTGGAAGCTTAAAATATAAATGATTATAATAGATATTCGTTGCTTCCATGATTCACCTCCATAGCACCTTCTAGCTTGCAGCAATTGTGATTGTTGCCCTCAAATTTGTGTGTGAGAAAATGCCTATGAAAATGTCCACTACAAGTTTTGAAGGATTTGAATGACAAATAATGACTATGCCTATGACTATGACAAATGACTATTCCTAAGACAAGTAATCCAATTCAATAAATTAAATTCCAAGTAAACTATAAGCATAAATATGTCAGAATAATGAAGTCCCGAGAATGTGAGCAAATTGACATTTTATAGAAAATATAATTTTGGACAAACATACAAGATTGAAAGCTGACAAAGCCTAAAATCAGTGGACGAGATTTCATGTGACAATCCCTAATCAGGGTTAGGGAAAAATCATTAAATGAGAGGTCGAGATGTCATTTGAGAAAATTGAATCAGCGGTCGAGAATAAATGAGACAATTAGTCAAAAAGATAAAGATTTTTGAAAATCAAGAAGATAAAGACTGCTTGATTTGTAAGATTCAAAAAATCAATAAGATAAGAGTTGAACTAAAAAGATTTGAAAAATCAATAATTTGCTCAACTACTTGATTTTTGGAAGAAGATTATCATTTTGAATTAAATTAATTCAAAATATGGATTTTGTGTGACAGTAAATAATCGATTTTCAGATTATTTACTAAAATGAAGTGACAGTTAATAAAGTGAGATCATTTTAAATAATTAATTTATTTTAAAATGAGGGACATGTTATTCTAGGGTAATTAAACAATTAAAGATAATTATTTAATTTAGAGGATTATGACGATAATTAAATAAATTAATAAATCTATTTAATTATGAGAATTAGTGACATACTAAATAAATAAATAAAATTCATTTATTTAATAATCGAGAAGACATAAATGAATAAAGGTAATTAAATAAATTAAGAAATTTATTTAATTTTAAGAGGACAAGAGACCCTTAGTGACATATTGAATAAATAAATAAAATTTATTTATTTAATAATCATGAAGAATATAAGAGACATGAATTAATTAAATAAGTATAAATTATTTAATTAATAGTAGGAAGTGGACCAGGACATAATTAAGATGTCATAATTATGCTAGGACGAAAGATGAAAAATGAAGCTTACAGGCCTAGGTCATTTTTATGTGTCTACAATTTCCTATAAGTACAATAAGATTGATGATTGATTGGAAAAGGATATGAGGATTGGATAATGTTTTATAGCTAGGATCAAATATGATGTACATGATAAGGTTCAGGGTTGCAAAGGGACATGATGACATTGATTTTGATAAGCTAGGAGATATGGAATGGAAGAAAGAAAGGATAAAAATAATGATTGAGATGATCAAGATCAACTAGATAAGATACCGACACAAGGCCCAATTATTTTTCCCATATTCCTCATCAAGGCCAAGGACGAGAAGAAATGATGTATTTAGAAAGAATGATGGGATATGGATAAGGTGAAGGATATGGTACAAAAGATATGGATAGAGCGTATAAGATAAGATATATGATATTCAAGAAGATCCTTAACCTTGTCGAGATCAAAGGTGGGAAATGTGGAGGATAATATATGCATGATAGGAAAATGGAAGAAGGATTTAAGCATCAAGTTTCAGGACCAAATATCCCTTTAATAAACCATGGCAATGGGGATTAGACTCATAAATGTTGGCCTATCCAAGGTATGATGGAAGAACTAAGGACTTATCTAAAGGTTTGGATTAAAGGAGAAAAATGGGGATGAATGTTGGGTAATGGTTAGGAGGTGGGAAGACTTGTTGATGGATAGATGGAAAGGATTGCAAGGTCAACATTGGCACACACCTTGAAGGGTGGTGAAGTGATGGAGGAAAAATGGATTTGGAAGGTGATAGGTTTTTGGATGGAAGAGTGGAGGAAGCTTTTGGATTAGCAGATTTGGATTCCAATTTAGATTTTATTTCTTCTATGAGACTTTCAGGAATCCACATGACTTTTGACTTTGATATTTGCTTTGTGCGCCTTTGCGGTCTTTGAGATTTTTATTTTTTCTTTATGTACCTTTGTGGTCTTAGGAATTTTTCCTTTTGCTTTGATGGGCCTTTGTGGCCTTTTAAAAATTTCTTTTGATTTATGTACCTTTGTGGTATTTGAAAATTTCCTTTTTTCTTTGATGGGCCTTTTTGGCCTTTTTTATTTTCCTTTGATTTTGGATCAATTTTTTTTTCATTTTTGCATGCCTCTTCAAGGAGACATGTTGATCCTTTGACACATGGATTTTTATATGGAAGCTTTTAATATTTGGCACCCAAATTGCTTCCAAGAGCAATAGGAGAGATGGATGGAGATGAATGGTATGGAGGTATCATTGATGAGTTGCTGGAGGTAGAATTTTGAAAGGGAATCAATGATGTGTGCCTTTGTTATTCTTGAGGAATAGGATATGGACCTAGGATAGAGGGAAGGTTTGATGGAATAGGATGAGGACCTAGGATAGATGGAAGTTTTTGTGGATTAGGATGAGGACCTAAGATAGATGGAAGAATTGAAGGACTAGGATACTTAGGCATATAACCAAGGCCATGATAATATGGATTTTGTTGGACAAAAAGGGGTTCTAGGATACCTTGTTCATGAAGAGCTAATCCTTTGCCTTTGTAGTTTATACTTTGACACATTCATTTTCCAATGGGACATGTATTGTTTTTGAAACAAGATGCTAGTCTATTTTTGGGAGGATATGATATGCATGAAAGGATAAGTGTTGGAAGTAAACCAGAGTGGATAAAGGTGGAGGATCCCAATTTGTAGGTGTAAAGGCTCATGGATAGCTTGACTAGGTGTGATAGGATCTTGGCATGGGGACGATAGGGTACTTTGATCTTGACTTGGAAATGAAGTATGAGGTGTAGAAGGTGGAGTAGCTTGCTCTTTATTAGGTGTGGAATCATCATGAAGTGGTATGGAAGGAATATCTTGATCTTGAGAAGGATGAACATCCTCATGAAATGAAGGGATATCCTTAGATGGAAGTATATCTTGATCTTTAGAAGGATGAACATCCTCATGGAATGAAAGGATATCTTTGCATGGAAGCATATCTTGATCTTGATGAGGAAGGGAATAATGAGATTTTGTAGAAAGTATATCTTGATCATCGGATGGTAGGACATCATTAGATAGAATGGAAGAATTATCACGCTCCTGGGATGCAATGGAATCTTGAGATGGTATGGATTCATCAAATGAGGTGGAAGAAGAACTAAAAAGGATAATTTTATCTTGAGATGGAAAGGAATCATTGTGAATGAAAAGTGAAAGGAGGGGATCATCATAAAATTCTTGAGAGATTAGGTCTTTGTCAAAGATTGGAAGAAGTTGTGGAATTTTGGTATCATTGGATGAAGTGGAAAGAAAGATTTGGTATTGATATGTGAGGGAGTCTATGATAGCATGGTTTGGACTAAGAGATTGACATGAATCATTGGATGTAGAAGATATGATAGAATAAGGTGGTTGGATGGAATTGTTAACTTGGGTGAAAGAATCCTAAGATTTACTTTGGCTTATGGGAGATGAGGATAGATGCATGACATGGTAAGACTGTTCAATATCCTTTGTGTTCAAGGACTAAGATTTGGACTTCTCATTTAACTTTTTCAATATTTTAAAGAAATTGAACTTGGATAATGTAGTTGTTGGTGAAGAAGCTGTCAAGTCCTTATTTTTGTCAAATGGATAAGAATAGATGTGTGACAACAAATATCCTTTTGTGGTTGTTTCTCTTTGCATATCCCAGATTTGTTGTTGAAGGTTCTTCATTTGATGAGCTAAAGCATTCAATTTATCCTCATCTATTTCAGCCATGGTGGTTTAAGTTTCACTTTCCCGTTCTTTGAGTTTCGGTGTTTTGAGTCTCAATGATCGAATTTTCAATGTTTGGCTCTTCAATGTTTTGATTTTCAATGGTTGGAGTTTCAATGTTTTGACTCCTCAATGTTTTGATTTTCAAGTCCTTTTTCCTTGAGCTTTTGTTTTTGTAACCTTGTTTGAATGGGCATACAAGTGTTATAGTTTAGACTAAAATTTGATATAGGTTTTGGAAAATTACCAAGGATTATAACTAAGCAAAATAGAATGACAAATTCTAATGAGACTAAGTTTGATTTGACCATGTAGCTTCATTTTATGATGAGAGGATGATAAATTATAATGATGAAACTAGGCCTAATAATCAAAGATGTGATAAATTTGATGATGTCGGTACTTTTTGATGTTAGGTCTTGGTGTAGGTTGGAAAATTCCATTTGTAGAGGTCAATTTTAACAAGTTTAGACTTCTAAGGTATCTAAGGAATGATCTTGGACTTGAGAAAATTTTGAAATTTTGGTTCAAACTATGAAACTGGTGGTAAATGTTCTTCCTAAACGAGCGACTCAAATATTTGGAAAAGTCTTGGATTTTGACAATAGTAAAAGATGTATAATTTGGAATTGTTCTTGGAAGCTCTTTTGTAGAAATTGAAGGTCAACCTCTCTCTAAATTCATAAAGTGTTGATAGACGTTTTTTGTATTCTTTTGGACTAAGAGGTATGGACTTTGGTTTTTGAATTTTGATCTTTCATGAAATCATTTGGTAACACACATGTTCAGACTCTGTTTTACCTAAGGATTGGTTGAACACTTCTAAGGATCCAAGATGAGACTGATTGTCAGACAAGAAATGAACCTAGGTCACTATTTTTTGTTCTACAAAAGGCACCAAAACAGAGACAAAAGGCGCTAGAATAGGTTCAGACTTGGTTTTTTGATAGTTTATTTGAAAATTTTCTTGGTTTTTCTAATTTTTCAATGGGAGACTTGATTGTTTCACTAAATGCAATTATGAATCATGGTTTTCGCTTCCAATATGTGACATTTTTTTTATTTGAAAAAACTTGGATAAAGACAAATCAAGCAAATGTACACTCCTAAGGTTGTGAAAGATTGTATTCTTTTGGATTCCACGTGGGTTTTACCCCAACCACACTTTTTCTTAGCCGATGACTAGATGTTTGACCCCACTGGCTCCCCTCCACAACACTCATTTCTCAGGGCAGCCAAGCACCAATACCCATGAATCTCCCATGGCATATTTTTCATCTCTACTAAGAATTGCGAGAATGTGGTTGCCTTCACAAAAACCATTGTTGCACCAAAGAATAGATAAAGGTTTTGGCCAAACTAAAACAAGGGTTTTAGTAAGGACTTTTCATTCATGTGGGTTGATCCATGCGGTGAGAGACCATTGTTTCCCTTCTCATCAGAACCAACCTCGTGATACTAGCCTTTGTTCTAGTATACACATTTATATACCGGTTGGAAATGCACTTAGCTTTAGCATGTTACCGGTTGGGTTGTTCCCTTGGGTGAGTACTTTTTCCCACAAGGTAGGCCTTCTAAGATAAAAAAAAGCAAGCAAGTATACCCATAGTTTGATCAATCTTTATTCCATATGAATAAAGAGAGAGCACATGTGATATACTCAACTCACACTCACACACAAAGTGAATGGGTCTAGCTTTTTGGTCACCCAGTTAAGGGGAGAGCATATGCCTACCATCCATCACACACAACACACAAAAGACATGGTGTTCGTTAACCTTTTAATTAAGCTATGTTCCTATCTTAACCAAAAGGAAACCAAGTAAATCACTTCTAGCCCCTGCAATATGTCAGTAGTTTGACAAGAATGTCTTTGACAGATATTTTTTGGAAACTAGAATGATGCAAAAGGCGCCAAAAATCTCCAAAAGGCTCCAAGAGGCTCCAAAAGGCTCACGTTTGTACCTATGAACATAAATTTTCAAGCATGTTAGCAATAAATGGGGCAAGGCCCCATAGTGGGCACCATTTTGTGTGTGTGAAATGTGTAAAGTTAGTACCAACACAAACCTTAATGAAATGATTTATATTGAAAGATTCAAAGAAAAATAAACTATTCTAAATTGCTTGATAAAGATAAATCTTCCAAGAATGTCTCATTGTCCTCCATTCTTAAATGATTCTTTTTAACCTTTTTGGCCCTCAGATTTCTATGTGCACAAAGGCTATTAGAATGACATTTAAGAAATGAGATTAGTATTTAACATGCAAGCCAACTATATGCCTACATAAAACTATGTGCAAACAATTATGATGAATGCCATGATTGATGGAGGATGGTGTTGATGATAAATGAACAAGTGGAGGTGGATGCTATGGTATTGAACTATGATGATCTATATATGATTCTACATATGCTCAAATTCAAACTAACAATGACTAAGATGATACTCCATATGCTCAAATGAAAACTTAAAATTAACTAATCTAAAATGCAACTATGATGCAAGATGGATGATAAATGAAACTATGATGCAATATGTTAATCTAAGATCTTAATATGATGCAAAACATGATATAAAAACTAGCTATAAGACTCCAAGAATGCTCCAAACTCCAATGATAAACCTGCATGATAACTTTACTTCAAATGTGGATGTAAAATACAAGGCCCAAGGGTTGTATTTATAGCATTTTCCAAGCATATAGTGAGGTGGCAATAATTAGTGGTCCAGATTTGAATAAGAAAAATGGATGGTGAGTATGAAGAGAATCATGATGTTGTCCCCTTTACCAAAGACAACATGTCATGTGTGTGGAAGAATCTCTTGACCAATGGGCAACATGCCATTTGGATGGAAGATTCAAGTGTGGGAAGAGAAGACCATGTGTTTCCAAAATTGGTTGAAGTGTGGGAAGAATAAATCGTGTGCTACAAAATTGGTGGAAGTGTGGGAAGAAAAGACCATGCCATGTGTGTGGAAGAATATCTTGACCAATGGGCAACATGCCATTTGGATGGAAGATTCAAGTGCGGGAGGAATAAATCATGTGCTCCAAAATTAGTGGAAGTGTGGGAAGAAAAGACCATGTTCTTTTTGAAATTGTTGGAAGTGTGGGAAGGAAAGACCATGTGCTTTTTGAAATTGATGCAGGATAATTCTAATTAAAAATTAGTGTTATTTATTTTCATGTGACCTTGATGAAGTGGCACAATTTTTTTTGTAGAAATGTGCTCTTCTTTCTAATTGGATTTAATGAAGTTTAATTAAATAAAACAAGTTTAGGGAACCTTGTTTATTTAATTAATTTAGAAGAAAGTGTTTTAGATTTTGGAGAATTAGAGAAGTGTGAACAATATAAATAAATTGAGCATTTATTTATATGTAGTTGAAATATTAATCAAATAGCTAGTATTTAATTAATTAAAGGTGATGACCATTTTTAGGTGTTTATTTAATAAATTTAGAAGAAATTGTTTTATATTTTTGAGAATTAGAGAAGGGTGAACAATGTAGATAAATTGAGAATTTATTTATATGTAGTTGAAATTTTAATCAAATAGCTAGTATTTAATTAATTAAAGGTGATGACTATTTTTAGGTGTATACATTCTCATCCTCCATCACTTTATCCGACATAGGGAACAAGTTGACCTTCTTCACAACATACACTATCATGCACATGTAGTGCCTCATTTGCACTTCTTTGTCATCCTTGTAGTTGGAAAAAAATTCCTCAACATTATGCACATGAGTGTATTTAGTCGTGACCATCTTTCTAAATTTTTCATAGGGGTCCATTCACTACCGAGCAGTGTGGAACTTCAGGTTATACTCCACAAGTTCTATATCTGAATTTTTCACCCATTGAGATGTGTGGATTTCATACATCCCTTGGCCGAAGGAGAGGGGATAA
>VDFB02210489.1:0-22794 GCA_007258455.2 Sequoia sempervirens | reverse complement strand
TCTCTTCAAAGGGTTAGGAGTCCTAGAACATGCCCCTCTCAAAGAACCGACCAAACCATCTTTTGTAATTTTAATCTATATAGGTGAACAAAAACATAAAAGTGATCCAAGTTAGCATACAATTGTCAATAATAGGAACATATAAATACCAAACACAAAATAAAATGAACACATACTTCTTTAGGTTGATCTTTTTCTTTATCTCCTTTAGGTGTTTTGACACCTCCTCCTTGAGGTGCTTCAACACCTACTCCTTCAAGTGTTCCAATATGTATTGCTTTGGGCGTTGTGTCACTTGTCAACAAGGATGTATAGCTCATAATTCCCTGCACATAAAAATGACAAGTACATATGAAACTACCAATCTATGTCAATATATGTATAATCAATATAAGATCTTAAAATTCTTAATTCAATCAAATTTGAGTTCAATTACCTTGCCCTTATCCAACATTACACTTCCATAATCTGGACAAGGCTACACCTTGCTCGCATAAGGTATTTCCTACAAGAGGAAAATAAGATAAACATATAAGTTATTATATAATTTCATTTTAATGACAATTCAAAGGACAAGAAAGTATATAATAAATAAATGTAAATGAGTGAGTGCAAAAATATATACTTTGTGCGTGTCCAGGCCAAATGAAATGGCCCTTAGGGTGCTATCTGTCACATTTGTCAGCTCCTCCTCGGACATCAACTGTTAAATAGACCATGTAAATAAATATTAGTACATTATACTATCTCTTATTAATATTCATTTAAAAACAAATGCAAGTTATGAATTCACAACTTAAATTTTACCTGTGTCACTATTCCAATGTCCCCCTCTCTAGCAGGAGAGGACTCTATACGGTGTGCTCCACTCCCCTGCATCTGATCTATAATGTCCACATCGTGGAAGTCATAATCGAAAGTGTCTAGGGGATGCTCGGCAGGCTGTACAAGAGGACCCAAGCATATTTGGCGGCACATGGAGCAAGTATGTGGTACACAAATATGTGGACCTGACGAGGATGATGCAACAAAACTTGAGCCATCACCAACATCACCAGAATGTGGCTGAGCTACTACATAAAAAGCATGCGAAACCAAAAGACCACTCAAAGAGTGAATAGCATGGATATTGTGGCCACATCCCTACATAATATTATTTAGATGGTATATACCGGAGGTGGCAGAGGGAAGGCAAGGAGGGTATGGTAATTTAACTACCTCAGTTTATTCTAGGGGTGCTACCACCAATGCCTGAAGGGTCTAATGTCAAAGTAATCGATGATGCCCTAACACAAACTTAGCATATAATTTTTATATAAAGTATAATGGTATATCACAATTGTTGTTCGGTGGTTTCAAAAAAACCATACACCAACGATCCCAAAAGTTTTCAACAATGTCTCTATGAGTGCACCATTTTATAGAAATTTTTGGTTTATTAACATTAACCGACAAACCAGTGCGGGGTTAACAAATAAAGAGGCTATTTGGGCTTTGGTTATTCTGAGATCTTTCACATCATCATAGGAAAATCCACATGCATAATATTTCTCTCGATGTCTTCTCGCCAATTAATGAAAGGCATTATGTTATGAGAGGGTTTCTGCTGCTTTTAATTATTTCTTTCATTGTGTTTGACATCTAAGATAATCGAGGACTCTACATAAACTCTCGTGAAATGCCCCTTAATTGTTGCAATTTTCTAAATTAATTCTGAATTGATGGTCGGAGGTGGTGGAGGTGGTGGAGGTGGAGGTGAGAGTCTGGTAGGTGGAGGTGGTGGAGGTGGTGGAATTGGTGCATTTTCATTGTCAAGAGCCATAATGCCCCATTCTACGAGAAACAAATCAATTCAATTAAAATTAGACAATATAAATGAAAAATATTATAAAATACCCTAGTTTTTTTTTAAATCCAACAAAACCTCAGTTTTTAACAAAAATCTATGTAAATTTTCTAATTTTTAATCCAAATACATAAAAATTATTTTAAGTCAAAATCCATTGCAAACATTCAAATTTCATCAAAATCCATGCTAAAATTAATTACAAAAAATCTATCAAAACCACCCAACTATTTAGGGTCCAACCTTTTAATGGGAGAGTTATCGTCCTCCAATGAAGTCATGTCTACCATGGTTTAATCATGCTTTTGATTGTTCATATAATCATCCGCGATAAAGTTCATGTACATACAATAACTCTTTTTTGATCATATTCACTATGTACATGGGATCAATGAGTATTCCCTTTTTCGGGTTTTTGCAAACTTGATATAAAGAAGACCATCAAGTGTAGTTATAGAAGAATCAATATATGTAAAAGAAATGTCAAACAAAATATTGGTTTTTCCTTTATGATTTTGAATATTAGTAATGTTTATAAAGATGGAAAAATCATTATCATCTTCTTCATTATCATTGTATTCAACAAAGTTTGTTGAATGAATTGGCAATGGGCTTGTAAATATTTGTAAGTATTGATTAGGTGAAAAAACCAATTTATTTCCTTTGTCATTAATAGGTCATCCAACTAGATTTGATTAGAATGAGGTCTTGCACTTGGTTATAAATATGCTTACATCTTTCCATATCATGTTGAGGTGTACGATGATATTGAAAAAATGTTTTTGCATTAAATTTTGGTGGTAAAGGTTTAATTGTTTGAATATGACTAATTGGAGGAAGTTGAATCATATTCTTGTTTAACAATTGCAACATGATCACATGGAGAGAATCAAACAACTATGAAAATTTCCTATCTCATGGCCTAAATTTATATCTAGAGTTATGTTTACAATAGTTACTTCTGTCTCAATATTATGAGCAATTTGACATGAATGTTTATCAAGTAATGAATATTTTTTTTCCTTTTTAAATGATTAATAGTTGTTTTGAGGCATGACTTATATGATTGACCAATAGGGAGCTCATGAAGGTACCTTCATACCAACTAATCAATATCTCGATAATCAAGAAGGGTTATACAAAAACGCAGTTAAGGATGGATATTTCAATAGCAATTTCTTTATCTTGAATATTAGGTTGTAAGTTACCTATAAACACCCTTTGAATGTCAACATCTTGAAGACTATAGGAGAATTTCAAATAAAGGAATTAGTATCATTTCATAAAATTTTTTATTTTCTCTTTAGGTCCTTGATTACAATGAACTAAATTTGTTAATGTAACTTGAGGACTGATGTTCACTTGAAAGTGTTGGAGGAAATCACTAATGAGTTGTGTAAAGGAGGTAATTGATTGTTTGACAATGAACAAAACCAATCCAAGGCCATATCTTTCAATGATCTAGAAAAGAGTTTCACTATGAGTGAATCTTCAAAAATAAAGTCTCTACACAAGGTAGTAAAAACTAACAAATGGTTATTAGGATATTTTTACCATTGTACTTTCCAAAATGGTATTTCAATGTTTTTGTAGTATAGGTGTATTTAAAATAGTGAACATTAATGAACTATGTGTAAGGTATTTTGGATATTTACTATTGGTTTGATTTTGGTTTAAGTTTGAAATTTGTTGTTGTAATAATGTCATGCTTTAAATAAAAAAGTTGATTTATCACAAAATCATTGGGCCACATGTTGTGAGAGTTTTTCAAGTATGGTGAACTAGTATGGAGGAATGGTGGGATATTATATTTCATGTTTAGGAGGGGTGATGAATATGGAGGTGTTATAGGTGAAGGGACAAAACTATTATAATTTCCACTAGAAATTCCTAAGCTTGAGTTTAAACCATTGTTATATTCCATCATTGATGCTATGACTGGAGGTGTAAAGTTGGGAATAGAAGGCATTATTGTGGGAGAGGAAACTTATTTTCCAAAAGGATTTTGAGCATTAGTCAAAAATTTCGTGAAACTAGCTACCAAAGGAATATTAGAATCTACTATATTAGCTAGGCTACGTAACACTTCTATCCCTTCCTAATCATTTACCAACTTCCCAATGCTATCCAAAAGAGGGATTGCTTCTCCATCCAAAGGTTCAATGCTTAAGAATTGTTGAATTCATTGTAGGTCTTTATCCAATTATTCTAGATTATCATTGGGGACCTTAGAAATAACATATGCCAAGTCCACATAAATGTTAGGTTACAAAAAAGACATGGGTAATGTAGGACTAGGGAGGGAATATAAGATGGATTGGGTAGACATAATACATTGAGTGAAAGAGTTATAAGAATCAAGCTCAACATTGGCTATGATTGCAACATAGGAAGCCATAAGTCTACAACTACATCTCACGTGGGTATTAGTGAAGTGACACAAGGTCATGAAGCTCATAAATTTTCTACAAGACTCAAAACAATTTAATGCTCATACAATGAAGGGAAAACACAAAATAGTCACAAAAACTAAAATAATTTGCACACACAAAACCCAAAACAACATAAGAATCATAGAGATAGAACTATGATCCAAATCTTTGTCAAAACTGATTGGACGGGGAATTGGCACCCTAGACTGATGAGGTTGATTTTTGTTAAATTTAAAATCTAAAAATGAGATATAGTATCTGAGGATCCTAATTGAAGATGTTTAGGTCTGCCAATAGGAATACTTTTAGAAATGCACAAAATTTTAATTTTATATACATGTAGCCATAATGCCTGATTAAATATAAAAACAAATCAATCTAATTAAAATCAGACAATATAAATGAAAATAGTATAAAAAAACCCTAGTTTTTTTAAAAAATCCAACAAAAACCCTAGTTTTTAACAAAAATCTATAAAATTCTCTAATTTTTAATCCAAATACATAAAAAACACTATTTTTAAGTGAAAATCCATTGCAAACATTCAATTTTCATCAAAATCCATTGCAAACATTCAATTTTCATCAAAATCCATGCTAAACTCAAATTTTTCATAAAATATCTATCAAAAGCCCTATTTTGAAAAAATCAACTAAAATTAAACAAATCTAATTGAAAATTTGATTAGAGCAAATAAAAAATCAAGAACCTAACCTGTTGTAGATGGATTTGAAATCGGATATCTGATTTGCACTTTCCACTGTGCGCCCGCCGCGGTTAAGCTGAATGAAAATGAGTTTTGGTCAGTTTCATTCGGCCCGAAATAAAAAATATATATATTTACAAAATCGGATATCCGATTTTTTCAAATCTAGGTTTTTGCTTTGCCTCGGTAGTCACCCGAGCCCCATAAAGTCAACTCGACATTTTCACGTTTTTGAGTTGTAGAAACACGTATTTTTTTCTCCATTGCCACTTTTTGGCATACTATGATCCTGCACATGCCCACAAGTTACAATAAATAAATTTTACCTACTTAAAATCTAGATTCAAATTAGTTAACAATAATAAATAAAGAACCCAAGATTTAAGAGTTGGGCCTTATCAAGTGACTAAAATAAGTGCATACAATTTAAATATATAAAATATAATACTTATGTTTAGATCTAATGGATATTTGGCTATGATAGGTGTGGTTGATTGATTCACTAATGTATCATAAAACTTGAGCTTGTCAAACAATCACTCCAAGACTAGTAAATCTTATCTAATATTCTAGTCATTTATGAGCCTATTTAACTAACCTTTGTGCTTGTGGAACTAAACCCTGCATATGAATCTAAACCTTGCATGGAGAAATGATCTACACAAATTTTGATGTTAGGAAATTTCCTTGATGTCTACAACATATTTTTTTAAAGGTGCAATGTCAATCTAGACATTATTAAGGAGGTTGCTAGTTGAGAAATGTTATTATTTGATCAAATGCATACTATCATTTTATGGTTGGTACAATATTTGAGGACACAACAATTAATCATGCAATATGACTAGAAATTTATAATTATTGATGCTATGTTAATGTTATGCTCATATGATGATGCAATGTCTAACGAAATCTCACTTGCATGGTCTAGGTGATGGACCTTGATGATAATTTAGGGTTTATCCCTTTATACAACATCTTAACATGCACTTTGAACATTTTCATGCTTAAGTCAACTCATGATGACTAGTTGAAAATGGGAAACATGAGCCCAATTTAAAATTTAAAATTTAAAAAATTTCATGCCAAAATTGAATAGGTAACAAAAGGTTGATATTGGAGATTATATCAAAATATTTGGGATGCTTATAGATAGCTTAGGTTATTTTTCTAACTTTTATGGAAAAATACATCATTTATGCACTGCCATTGCATTACAAAAATTGGACAAAACAAGGCCAAAAGAATAAGTGTAAGGTCTTCATTTTCACCATTGCACCAATACAATGTTCTTTTGAAACCATTAGCTTTAGAGTTTAATATATAATAGTATTTTCAAATTTTGTATTCAATTGATATGGACTATTTTAAGTCACATTAAACATTTTGAAATTAATATAAAATTTTAATGTCATATATAAATAATTGTGATAGCTATAAAAAAAGATGATTTGAGATTTCTTTTGGTAATAATTATGTTTATATTTTTCACCAACCTTTCATTCCAAATAGACCATAAACTATAAACTTAAAATATTACAATATAATCCTTCTGAAACTGATACAATCCTAAATAAATGAGACTCCATATTCCTGATACAGTACTGCAATCCACTCTAAATTGATAGTACAGTATAATTCAAAACATTGGTTAAAAAAAATTCAAAATTACTACTGTCTCAAATAATCATACCATATCGATTTTAAGTAATAGGAAAGCTCCGTAAAATTAATATTTAAAATCAACTTTCCCAATCGGTATTGCTTTTAGAAGTCATGTTCAACCTTCTCGTCAAGATTTCTATGGGAGAGGAGCCCACAATTTAATAAACCAGCTACGTTAAGACACTTTTATCAGACTAATAATTTTGGGCTGAATTAGCGTTCCTTGACTTGCTACCGTATAGGTAATGTTAGCATTCTGTAACATTAAATCCTCAAGATATAGATAGAAAGAAGTTTAATTTTACAAACTTGTGAAAAACCACCTATTGAAACAACTCTTTACTAGTAAGATTTCACCTTTGAAATAGTTGAAGGAAAGAATCTAAATATAACCAATCTCTTTTGCAGGTCATAGCGAACTAAGTGTGAAAATTCTATTGCGATTCTTGATTATTAATCTCCTATCTAATACATAGATTGTTTGACTCTGAAAAATTAATTCTCAGCAAATATCGAAAAATAACACAACTGCAACTTCACCAATAAAAAAAAACTCACAGGAATAGAGAAGAAAACATTCACAATAAAAAGACACAATATTTTGGATAGGTGTGTTGGAAAAACCGAGAGGAAAACCACTCTCTTTAGGATGAGGAATTATATTAAACTTCAGCAAAATTAAGGAATACAAAAACTGCTTGCCTCTTACTGGCAGAGCTCCGGCAATAATCTTCTCTGGAAATTCTTCCCTCAAATTCTCCTACTGAAATTCCACAGCTGCTATCCCCAACGCTATCACTGTGCCCTTGCTAACACTGCAAGACTATTTGCTCTCACTACAAATTTACTTGCTATCACTGCAAGTCTTTGTCAACTCTATACTTGTGTATTCTCCAAATACCCATTGATCCCCTTTTATACTTTTCTCATTGGAAAACCAATGGCCATGATTTAATCTCAATCAATGGCTAAGATTAAATAGACTCCTAAAAGCCTAGCCTACTTTGGATTCTAGAAGTCTCTAAGTCATTTATTTAATTACACATAATTATCTAGACCAGCTTCGGCCCTTTACGGAAGTCTCTAGAAAATAATTAAATAATTAAATAGCACTTCTTAAGAATGGAACTTACCTGTCAAGCTACATAAAATCAACCTCCCTCTTAGGAAGGTGTTCTACATGAACTTACCAACCTATCTCTGAAGAAGATGAATTTCACCTTCCCCAATGCCTTAGTCAAAATATCTGCTACCTGCTGATCTGTAGGTATATACTGTAGCTGAACAATCCCGCGCTGTACACAATCTCTGATGAAATGATATCTGATGTCTATATGCTTAGACCTATCATAAAACACCGGATTCTCAGTCAACTTGATGCAACTCTGATTGTCGCAGTGTATCACCGTAGTCTCAACCCTCTGACCAAACAAGGCCACTAGCAACTTCCGAAGCCATATCGCCTCACACGTCGCCATGCTAGCTGCTATGTATTCTGCCTCTGTAGAACTCAAAGCCACAGACTTCTGCTTCCTGTTGTACCAAGAGACAACTCCTGATCCCAAGCTAAAGCAACACCCTGAAGTGCTTTTCCTGTCTGTTGTACTGCCTGCCCAATCTGCGTCAGTATAGCCTATCAACCTGATACCATCACCTCGAGCATATTTGATTCCATACTCGATTGTACCACGCAAATACCGCAACACATGCTTTGCTGCCGTCCAATGCACTCTCTTCGGCTCCACCATGAACTGACTAAGAGAGTTTACTGCAAAGGATATATCTGGCCTGGTGTTGACCAAATACATGAGAGACCCAATCAACTGCCTGTATAAGGTGGGGTCTACATCCTTCTCCCTAGATGTCTCTACCTTCTTCCAATTCATGATCATAGGAGTAGACATGGCTCTGCAATCTTCCATCTCGAACCTCCTCAAGATTTCGATGCAGTATTTCCCTTGTCCAAGGAAAATCTCTCCATCTGTCTGCCATACCTCCATGCCTAGAAAGTAGTGCATAAGCCCCAAATCCTTCATCTCGAACTCTGCTGCAAGGTCCCTCTTGCTTTCCTCTATGAGCCCTAGTGAACCTGTTAAAAACAAGTCATCCACATAAAGAATAAGAATGAGAACCTCACCCCCAACCACCAAGTAGTAGAGGTTAGCATCCGCTTCACTCTTCACAAAGCCCATTCCCTGCAGGTATCTATCAATGCGCTCATACCACGCCCTGGGAGCCTGCTTGAGTCCGTACAAAGCTTTCTTCAATCTGCACACGTGGGTTGTACTGCTGTGTGCTACAAAGCCCTCTGGTTGTTCTATGTATACCTCCTCTTTCAATTCACCATTAAGAAATGCTGTCTTGACATCCATCTGATGGATCTACCATCCCATCATTATACAAGAGATCCGCATTTCGTATAGAAGTATACCTGGCCACTAGAGCAAATTTCTCCTCATAGTCAATTCCCTCCTTCTGAGAGAACCCCTTGGCCACAAACATTGCCTTGTATTTCTCGATGCTACCATCTGCACCGTGCTTGATCTTATAGATCCAGCGTGATCCAACTACTGCCCTATCTGTTGGTCTAGGCACAACCTCCCACACATCGTTCTGCACTATTGAGGTATACTCCTCAACCATTGCATCTTGCCACACTTTCTGCTGTGCGGCCTCCTAATAGCTAGAAGGCTCACTATCTACCAACTGACTAACTAATGCCATATAGTCATCATACCTGGCTGGTTGTCTCCGCTGTCTACTACTCATCCTAGGAGCTCCCACAAACTCCTGAGTATCACTTTGTGACTGTTGGTTCTTGCTACCAACTGTAGAGGATGAAGTATCAACCTCCATATCACCCTGATGCATCTCTTGGATCTGCTGCATCTGCTGCTCCATACTCTGTGAATTCTCAGCACCTGAGCTTGTGCATGTACTAGTAACTGTACTCGAGCTTCGTTGTCCTTGCTCTGGTTGAACGATCCTTGGAGCTTCCACTAACTGCTCACTCTGATCATCTGTGGCAAATCTAGACCTCTTGAGATGCACTTGTCCTCCATAGACTTGACATCCGCCTTCAACTATAGTCCTCTGGTCCACGGAATAAATATCAATATGCCTTTTCGAGGGTTCAACGTACCCTAAAAGTACCCTCCTCACCAGCGATCGATCTAACTTGGAGCGTGTACGCGCCGGAATGTGACAAATATGCCAAACTCCAAATGTCACAGTGCGGTTGTCGGCTTCATCCACGAGAATCGCCTCCTCCTGAGTGTCATCTGCCCAATACCTTATGTGGAACCATGTTTTGTATGTATATTGTTGTAGTGCATGCCTCTGCCCATAAGTAACGTGGCCTATCCTGGTCATACAACATAGCCCTTGCTGCCTTCGATATAGAACGATTCTTCCTCTCAGCAACCCCATTCTGATGCAGGTTGTAAGGAACAATCCACACTCTCTTGATTCCTTCCACAGTCGCAAGAACTCTTGGAACTCTTTCCTTATACCATACCATTGTCGGCGGAAAGTGCTTTATCTTCCTCCTGATAGAATTCTCCACCAGAGCTTTGAACTCTTGGGAAGTAGAAAACCTCATCCTTGGTCTTCAAGAAGTATATCCAGAGTCTTCCTAGAGAAATCATCAATAAAGTAACAAAGTACTCGCGCATCCTCCCGAAGCTTAAGTTGACATTGGTCCATATGTCTGAATGTACTAGATCAAGAACACCCTTGGATCTAGTGTCACTCCTTGGAAAATTTGCTTTCGCAAACTTCCCCAACACACATCCCTTACATACATCATCATGCTCTGTGCTCACCTCAGGAACACCTGTCATAGCCTCACGAAGCATTTTAAGTGCTCCATGATGTATATGGCCCATCCTCCTATGCCATAGCTCTCCTCGATCTCTAGAATTACTGCTGCTCATTAGTGCCTTATGAGTATCAAACTGCAACCTGTAAAGCCGACCGCTCCTAACTCCAATAGCTATGGGTGATTTCCAATCCTTGTGCTTAATTAACACACTTGCCCCTCTAAAGAGTACATTGTAACCTTTATCCTGAAGGACAGATATGGAAATCAAATTCATACCTAAGCCTGGCACATGCAACACATCATGAATGAGAATCCGCTTACCATTCTCCCTCTGAAATAGAACAGTCCCTTTCCCAACTGGATTGAGTTTGGACATGTTCCCCATAGAAATCTGCATTCTGATGTCCTCCTCCTTATAGCTGGAGAAGTACTCTCTAACTCCTGTCATATGAAATGACACCCCACTATCTATATACCAAACACCTTGTGAGGTTGAGCTAGCCATACAAGCTATGAGAGCGAACTCATCCTCCATTCTACTAGAGAGCTCATCTGCACTTGCTGAAGCTGCTGTCTGCTTCTTGCCTTTCTTCCTTTGCGGGCAATCACTGACATAGTGGCCAAACTCGTGACAGCCATAGCACTTCACTTTGGATAAATCCTTCTTCTTCTTCTCACCTTGTGAATTTGATCCTTTGCTTGACCCCTTCTTTGCTTTCCCTTTTCCTACAAGGGCAACGTTCTCCTGTTCCGCCTCACTTTGCTGACTCTTGCTACTGGTCCTACTGACAAGACTTAGTCTAAGCTCCTCCTGAGTGAAGTCACTCCAAAGTTGATCCCAACTCGGCAAGGTGTCTCGTCCATTAATAACTTGAACAAAGACATCCCACTGCTTAGTAAACCCATTTAGGGCTATCCACACTAGCTCGTCATCACCTAGATTATCTCCAACAGCAGCCAACTCATCCTTGACAAGTCTGAGTCTGGTGAGGTAACTTGTCACATCCTCTCCCTTGTTCATCCGAGTAGTCCTCAACTTTTCTCTGAGAATCAGCTTCCGGTTAGTGGTAGCATTCTGGTACAGATTCAGAATGGCATCCCACATCTTCTTCGCTGTATCTAACTCTGCGACATGTGGAACAATATGATCTTTGACACCATCAAGAATCAACCTCCTCGCCTTGGCATCTTCCTTCTTATATGCTAAGAGCTATGTTGGATCTGTAGGTACAACTACAACACTGGTCACATATTCCTTGATACCATTCTCTTCCAGCAACAAAGAAATTCTAGCTTTCTAGACATCAAAATTTGAGGTTCCATCCAATCTGTCCTGATCTCTTAAACCTGTTGAGGGCATCTCAAAAGATAACAACAAAAATAATAAAAATAATTCTAAAGCGGGATCTTTCCTTCTTGTGTTGAGCCTTATCTGCCCTCAGATCAGCTCTGATACCATGTGAAAATTCTATTGCAGTTACTGATTATTAATCTCCTATCTAATACATAGATTATTTGACTCTGAAAAATTAATTCTTAGCAAATATCGAAAAATAACACAACTGCAACTTCACCAATAAAAACTCACAGGAATAGAGGAGAAAACATTCACAATAAAGAACACAATATTTTTGGACAAATTGTCCGTGGAAAAACCCCGAAGGGAAAACCACTACTGCAGATGAGGAATTATATTAAACTTCAGCAAAATTAAGGAATACAAAAACTGCTTGCCTCTTACTGGCAGAGCTCCGGCAATAATCTTCTCCGGAAATTCTTCCCTCAATTTCTCCTGCTGAAATTCCACAGCTGCTATCCCCAACGCATCACTGCGCCCTTGCTAACACTGCAAGACTATTTGCTCTCACTGCAAATTTACTTGCTATCACTGCAAGTCTTTCTCAACTCTATACTTGTGTGTTCTCCAAATGCCCATTGATCCCCTTTTATACTTTTCTCATTGGAAAACCAATGGCCATGATTTAATCTCAATCAATGGCTAAGATTAAATAGACTCTAACAACCCTAACTAACTGGATTCTAGAAGTCTCTAGGGAAATCAATTTATTTAATTACATAATTATCTAGACAACTCAGCCCTTTTCTGGAAGTCTCTAGAAAATAATTAAATAATTAAATAAACACTTCTTGGGAATGGAGACACCTGTCCAAGCTACATAAAAATCAACACTAAGCAACTCATTCCACAACATAATGAAGAACCCCATCATTTTACAATGTTCAGAAATCATGTGCACTGGCAATCACCTTCACAAATTTCAAAAACACCAATATTTCAAGCATGCTTGAAATACACAGAAAGCTACAGGAGACCATTGCTATGTCATTTCCTTTAAGCCCAGACGAAATGGTAGAAAGATGGTAGAAAAGAAGCACCCAATATATTCACCAAGCGTTCAATTACTACGTTGATCTGTACAATAATTTAGTCATTCATTTGTGTATCTATAGGAAAACTCTATCAAAACTAGAAAATGACTAGCTCCCATATTACTCACTGTTCCACCTTCAAAATAGTTCATAGACTGTCATACAATAGAAAACAAGAAGTTTGACATCCACTCGCATAGAACTCGGCTGCCCACAGGTAACTATGAAAAACAAGCACAAGCTTAACAGCAGCTTCTCAAGGGCATTCATTGCAGATAGGTGACGCCACTGCAATGGCATTAGTGCCCATAGTATGCTGCAAAGGGAGCACAGCTGCTTCCCAAATCTTGCATCTCCTCTCCACACTTGTCCCCTCTGGCTCTCACTACCTACATTTGACACAACTGCCAAAATCACCACCAAACATACGTGGGAGAATTCAAATTCAATTTAAAGTTTAACGGCGACTGTTTGAACGGGAACGGATGTTGGCGAAAGAACGGACCCACATCTGCCACCTAAACAGTCAAAGCTACTTAGAGTGTGCTGGTTAAGCCCAGCCGAAGTGTTATTCATATTTTCCATGCTCCCAATTACATTCATAAAATTTCATTTCCATCCACTACTCATTCTCATAGTATTATGTTGGAGGAGGTGCTATAAATTCTATATGCTACACAATATTCCCATAAATGCTCACAAATAAAACAAGGGATATATGATACCTTGAAGGAATGTGTTTTAATCAATAAATTAGCTAGAAGTCTTGACATCTCAATTCATAATATTTAAGTGGGGCATCAAATCAAATAGTATTGTACCCATATTGTGTGTATTCAATGATATTTCTTGATATAGTGAAAAATAGCAAGAAGATGATGTTGACGTGCTAAGGAGAGCAAAAATTATTTGAAGCTCCATCAGAACCAATGATGAATTATCATCTCTAAAGTTATGGTGATATCATTTGTATCTAAATTTGTTTGTCCTTTCGATAGTTTATCTATAACTATAGATATTACTAGTTAATATATCTTTATATAAAATCTATATAATTAACACTGTAAGATATCTTTATTGCACTTTTCCCTTGTAACGATGGTGCCAATGGTTCCAAGCACCCCTAACTAAACTCTAACAGTGAGGTAAATGCATTGTCATGACAACAACTCTACTACTATTGGAAACACAAGTGTAACACAGACTACTGAACATAATGCCTTTGTCCTGATGATAATAGATATATTTCAATTTTATTTTATTTTATGTGTCATCTCTGTGGCCATAACATAGATGAGACTGAATCCTTTGGGCTCGGCAACATTACTGTCGTAGGTTTTCCATTTGTTTATTTCACTTGGACTTTGATAATGTAGTCGTTTCCTTGACTGTCTTAGGGTAGTTATGTAGATAATGACTCCTAAAACTGATGGAGGTGAAGGTGTTTTAATTTTGAACCCTAGTTTTAATACTAATGTATTGTATATAAAATTATAATAAAAAAACACCAGTACTTCTATTAATTAAAACAGAGCATGGTGATTAAATTCCCACAACTCTTAAACATAAGATGTGGAGAAGATAAAGGCTAAAATGCCATCTCAAAATTTTGAGTAAATTTTTGCATTAATGAAAAAAAACTGAACTTGATCGCTTTAATGTTAAAGACAATAATTTTCTGCACTTGCTAAAGTTGTAGCTTAATGGAAAACCTAAATTACAAGAGTTATAATTAATGACTACAGAGCCAAATTATTGTAAATGAAGAGCACAAGAGTTAGTCTTGATATCTTGGGCTTGATAGCCAATGAGTCACTTTTGAGGCTTTACCCATGGCAGTTGATAGGGAGAAATTCCTAAAAATTGAGAAGTGGACATGAATGCTACTCTAGTGTGTAGAGGTACAACCCTACAAAGGGTAAAATGAAACATTAGTCTTTTTCCTATTTCAAAGCTTGTCAATTTGTAGGTTGAATACACTATGAATCAAATTGCTATCAATTATGACTGTTGTCCATATTCATCAATATGCTCTATAATTTATAAAAGTAATTCCAAGCTAATATAGGAAAATAGAGGAAGAAAGCTAATTGTCTTAGAAATTACCAGAAATTTAATTGGAACCCATAATTTCCAACTTGTAAACCAAGCAGAGAAAAAGTAATTAGAAAATCCAATAACATATCGTGAAAACAAATGAACCAATATATCTGTCTAAAAAATTTAGCAATTTTAGGAGCAATTGTATTCTCACCTGCAATAAGAGTGGGGATCCCATCCTTTCAGTATTGTGTGGGAAGCTCTTTAAACTTTCTTAGCCAGAGACTATTCCATGCAAAAATAACTCCTACTACACAAGGACCAACAACAATCTGATTCAAAGCCACCTGAAAAAGAAGGTGAAAATTCAAATATTTAGTGAAGCTAAAACAAGTCTGTAATATTATGAATTAAAACTAACCGAGCATCTAATTACAAGCATTCAGCTCTCAACATGAAATTCAGAAAGCTTACTAAAAACTAAAAATTCTCCTTGTCTCTAAACTTAGTGTCTATGAATTGTTTGCAGTTACAGTATAGACATTGCATGAGAAGACAAAATTCTAAATAAAATATGTAGTACTTGGCTGGTATTAACAAATCTAAATAAGAACTGCTATGCTAAATATAAATTGCAATAAATCTTCTCTCCATTTTCTAAAGTTTAGTATTGTTTCCTTTCAATTTGGAAATTAAGTGTGTAATTTAAAACCTGGCCAGTAGAGAGTAAATCCACTTTATCATTACCTTTATAGAAAGGTTTCTCAAAGACTATCCTACAAATACTCTGTCACGCAACTCATACCATGCCTGAGTACTTGAGCCATACAATAGGAAACCATAGGATGTCATCCTCAATGCCCTTAGCCAATCATGAATATATAAGGTCTTCTGCAGAATACCCTGTTTACAATTTTTTTTTTCATTAGCAAGGATTATTTTAAAAAGTGTAAGAGTAAGTTAGAAATTAGTACTCTTATCCAATCATGACCCATGTTTCTCAACCTCTTCATTAGAATACTTTTTAACAAAACTATTTTACAAAAGCAATATCTTGAAAGAGCCCTAATAAGCATTGAGATTACTTGAAATTAACGCTCTTAGCTATTCATAACTTCATAATCTTTTCATAAGATCCCACTATTTATCAAAATTTATGCAATTAAGATGACTTTTTTTGCAAGATCTTAAGATATTTTTAATTATTTGACCTCAATCCTCTTAGCTAGTCATGTTCTTCATCAAGAAAAATTAATTATAAATTTTGCAGAGGAGCATTTTAAAAGAACCATAAGAAATTGAAAACCATTGGAAAATCTGGGACCAGTGCCCTTAGGCAGTCACGATCCTTGTGTAAGAGAAGCAACTGCAAGTATGGTAAAAATTCCCCTTATTTTAAAGAGAAAAAATAAAATAAAATGGGTGTTGGTTAAGCACAACCCTAAACAATACCAATGATCATTGCCAGTAATGACAATGTTAGATCTTTATCAGATGCTGTTATTTTTCCAATAATAGCAAAGAGTGTTTGTATAGATCAATAAAAAATGTTTTAAAATCATATGAGATCAATGATCTTAGCCAGTCATGCACCACATTTAAGAGAAATTGAATGATAACACTTAGTAATTTGAAACAGTGGTAAAAAAATCATTCTAATCATCTAATAGCAATTCCCTTTACCAGTAACGACTGTATTAGCTATTCATCAAAACTCCTTGTTTACGATATATATTTCAAAATAGCAAGAGTATTTTGAAAGCCACACAAAACTCAGATTTAAACCATTTAAACGTTTTAAAGTTTTATTCCTTCAAATTTCCAGAAACAGGGGAAAAATCAACTTACTTTCTAAGAGTTGTGGCTATTATGGAGTTTGGAGCACAACCTCGCATCACATCAATAGCCAGACCCATCATTTTGCGTATAGGATGATGCATAAAACTTTGTCCTAAAACTGTGCATCTCACAAAATCCATGCCATCAATGGTGAAAACATCACTTGTCTCAAAAGATAGAATGTAGCGATATGCCGAGGGATCTTCAGCCTTTGTACGGGTAGTCAAATTGTGAAAATTATGAGTTCCAACATACTACCTTAAGCTCTTAAATTCTCTCTTTCCTTCTCCCCATAGTAAAAGTTTCTCTTCATGGATGGCTGATCAATTTGCCCCACTGATAACTTCAAAATTTTAGATCCTTTCTAATAAATGGCCTACTCCAAACCATAAATAGGTAGTGTTGACTCCATATTTTTGGATTGTTTATTGGTGCTTGCAACATGAATACCATTACCCGTTTTCATTTCAGAGGGGTTTTTAGTTTTCTCATTGAATTTGTTATCACTCATAACTTCCATAACGATCCCATCCAAAATCTTCAAAGTTCCCTCATTCGATTCACCATTGTCCACAACATCTTTAACCATAACAGGAGATGAAGAGCCTTAGTGGATATGTGACACTGACATGTCTTGCATGGCTCTTCTACGTTGCAGGTTCACGAGAAGCCGCATATCGCAAGAGGTGGTACATTCAACTAAATCGTTCATACCATGCACTCAACGGAGGATTTTCTTATTGGAATTACTCCCAATTGCTCCCACCAGCATTAACTTCACCGTACCTTTCTGCAGCAATGAAAACAAAGTCTCTTCTACTTCCTGCACATGCCACAATTTTGTCTACTCATTCTTTGTATCAAGACATTTTTTGCCTATGAATTAAATGCATAAATCAGTCCTTAGATTTTAAAAATCTACGCTCGAAAAGACATAAAGGAATTGTAATTAATTATTTTTTGTGTGTCTTCTATTTGTTGTGCTTATGCGTATTTCTCAAGTAGACTTTTATTTGTAGATGTATGTGTTAAAAGTTAGGGGAAAACCCCCGATTGCTGTTCATGATCCGATTGCCGTTCACTCCTCGTTCACCTGTCCCCCCAATATCCGTTTACATTTTAGTCATTAAAATGTTGTAGTTATGCCAATAAAAAATTAAACATTACACCAGTGTATGTTCACTACTTAGTCTGTAACCAACCAACAACAAAAAAACAATTTAAACATATATTGGTACAATTATGTTTTCAACACAAGTCAACTTGCAAAAAATAAAGTCATTTATGAATTAAATAAGGTACACTGATGTTTACAATAACCACTCCATGCAAGTGGCTTAAAGTTTCTAGTGCACTGTATTTACATGTATACATAAACAGTTAATGGTGCACAATGTCACATAATTTAAAACATTATAAAGAGTTAATGGTGCACATGCTGACATAATACAAAACATTGATCAGCTTTATGAGCTTCCAGTTTCATAATCACCCACACATCGCTTGACATCTTCATGCATTAACTCCATCCACTTCTGGTACCTGCATAAACAATTAATGGTGTAAGGCTCCATAATATACCAAAAAACACAGTATAATTCATATATCTGACTGAATTTAATAGAGCCACCTATTTTGACAATTAAACCAAATATAAAATTGATTTCCTAAAGGCCACGACAAAACTCAAGCATAGATGGCCACTGCAAAATGAAATGACAGATTGTTTCCCACAAAAAATTCAAATTTGAAACTCACCCACCATAATTCAATGCATTCAATTTACCCATTTGAATGATTTTTTAAGAGGGAATTCCCATGGTCATTTTCATTACGAATTCTCCCCTTCTTTCACTGAATATCCTCTGTAGACTTCAGAGCTTACTAAGGCAACTTTTGCACAATCCTCTTAAAAGGGAGCTTATTCAGGTCAGTACACCCAGAATAAGTAAATTCGTGTTTTTATTTATCAATATACTAGATTTACATTTATGTTGTTTGTTTCATTATTCAATATTATCTTTTATATTTATGTACTTAGTGTTTACATTATTTTCAGCCTCTTTGTTTTACATTTATGTTGTTTGTTTCAATATTTAATATAATCTTTTCTATTTAAGTACTCACTGGTTACATTATTTTTAGGCATATTGTTCTACATTTTTGTTGTTTATTTCATTATTCAATATACAATGTTATATTTAATAGGCATAATGTTTTATTTATTCAATATATTTAATGTTTACATTATTATTAGGCTTAATGTTTACTTTTATGTTGTCTGTTTCATTGTTCAATATAATCTTTTATATTTATGTACTCAATGTTTACATTAATTTCAGGCATACAAATAATTTTGCTTTCACTCAGCTATTCAACCTAGCATTATTTAATCATATCATAGTTACATTATATTTATATTTATGTACTCAGTGTTTACATTATTTTCAAGCATACCAATAATTTTGCTTTCAGTCAATTGTTCAACTTAGCATTAAATCCATTATTTAATCATATCGTAGTTACATTTTTTTCACCTACATTCATCATAAATCAAAGATTATAATAGCTCAACATTATACCATACATCAAATATAATAACATGAGCATTACCCATTTTTTAATCATATCATAGTTATATTCTAAATCAGTCTTTAATAATGCGTAGGGTTTCATCATAGCAAATTGTATATATAAATAAATATATATATAATCTGATAAGAATGTGTATTGTTTCATCATAGCAGATTATTATATATAATCTGATAAGAATGTGTAGGGTTTCATCATAGCAAATTGTATAGATATATATATGTGGTAAGAATCTAGTGTTTGATTGCATTTTGGCATCTTTAAAAATTATTTTTGTGTATGGCATGAAGGGTTTGATTGTAATCATTTCTATTTACATGTGATTGTCGACTGGTAGAAAAATGATCCGTCGTGAATTATTTTGTCTTATTATGTCATATTCTTATTAGACTATAGACATACATACATACATACATACATACATATATACATAAATATATATATATATATATATATATATAGTCATGCCATGTATTGTTTCCTCATATCAAGCCATGTAGAGTTTACATGTGACCAGTACAAATTTGATCCACCTCTCTCACCTACAAGATTGTTTGTTCAATAGTGGATTTTTGTTGGGTTCGATGGTGTTTGATTTCATTTTGGCATCTTTAAAAATAATTTTTGTGTATGGCATGAAGGGTTTGACTGTAATCATTTCTATTTACATGTGACTACCTACTGGTAGAAAAATGATCCCTCGTGAATTATTCTGTCTTATTTTGTCTATGGCATCGACTTTTTGACTGCTATGCCTTTTTTTGACATTATTCTATGAAGTAATCACATGTAATGTGATTTAAATAGAACATTAACAGAATTTTGACCAAGTATAATCATGAAATTTATTGGGTATATAATAAGATACTTAATCTTCAAAGATTTTTTCATTTCATCTTATATGGAGCTGCAAAAAATGTCTCCACCTCTCTTCACCTGCAAGATTTCTTTTTCAATAGTGGGTTTTTTGGGCGTCGTTAATGCTTGAGCGCTATGATTTTTGTTGACATTATTCTATGAACTAATCTCATTTTATTCTTTGCTGTACTAACAAGTTATTTAATTTTTACTATATGTGCAGGTTAACTCAAAAATTATGGCACCTGCTAGAAGGACTACAAGGGTTGTAGGAAGAGGAAAATGTGCAATTAGAGTAACTTGTGGGTTGCACTTCATTGAAACACAGCTTGATGAGTAAGTTCATGCAAATCCCAACCCACAAGATGTTCCTAACTCTTCACATGAAGCCACCAACACAATAGAAGTCAAACCTCCTGTTCAGCCAAATGTTCAACCTGTTGTGCAACTGCCCTCACCTGTACCCATTAGGCAGTGGACATATGTTGATATGGAAGGAGCAGTTAAGAGTGTTGAAGAACACAACATGTCAATCAGGGCAGCAGCAATCAAGTGGGGTATGCCACCTAGTAGTTTGAGGGCATGGCTGTTAGGACAAACCACCACAAAGAGGAGGGGTCCACATATAATTTTAACTGAAGAGGAGGAGACTGAAATTGTCCAATGGTGCAAGGACATGGCAAGATTGGGCCACGGACTGCAAGTAAATCAACTACAAGCCACAATTTCCCAAATAACTGCAAGTTGACCCAATCCTTTCACAAATGGGGTCCCTAGGAGGTCATGGTGGGCAGGATTTCAAAGAAGGCACATAGATTTGACAATCAAAGCAGCTGAAGGAGTGGACAGTGACAGAGCAATTATGGTTTGTTCTTCTATCGTGCAAGCATTCTACGACAACCTCAAGAACCTGATCAAACTTAACCACTATGGAGCAAGTTGAATATGGAATTGCAATGAGACTGGTATTCAGACTAGTAGGAACTGTGGCATGAGAGTTATTGCCAAATTGGGTACAAAATGTGTACCACATTTGGTTTCAAAAAGTAGAGAGTAGATCACAGTGTTGGCTTGTGTAAGTGTAGCTAGGATAAGCATTCTCAGGTTCTACTTGTTTAAATCAAAGAGGCACATGTAGAACTATATCTTTAATTGTGAGGGAGGGGCATTGATGGAAATCCAAGAACATGCATGGATGACAAAGGAAATATTTCTCAAATGGTTAGACCATTTTGTAGCTAATATCCCCAGTGGGGTTTCACCGACAAACATGGCCCTTCTCATTTTTAACGGTCATGGCAGCCACGTGGCTTTCAAGACCATTGAACAATCAAAAAAATTAGGAATAGACCTGCTAACGTTGCTTGCTCATACCAGTCACAAGCTGCAGCCATTGGATGTCAGCGTTTTTGCTCCATTCAAGACATATTTTAAAGAGGAAAGAACCATTTGGCAGCCTACAAGCCCGCATATTGATATTGGACGTGAAGAGTTGGCAAGTCTTGCAAGCCAAGCTTTCAGAAAAGCCTTGAAACCAAGCAACATTGTTAGTGAGTTCCACAAAACAAGAATATGACCTCTTAATCAGTTAGTCCTTGACAACGACATGGGCCCAAGTGAGGGCTATGTTGTTGAAGATGATGTTGCAACTCCTATAATAGAAGATGAACCAGTCACAATGGAAACTGAAGATGATGTTATGGAAGCAGAGACATGCTTGAGTCTTCTTGGTTACAATGAGGATGTAATAGATGGTTTTGTGAGGGAATATGATGCAAAGGAAGTGGCAAGTGATGTTGCAGCAGAATGCAATGGGGGTGATGAAGCTGCAACACACATCCAACGAGAAATCCAACAAGTTTTAGCAGATTTCCAACCAGAAGTTCAACCAGTTATTGCACCCTCCACTGAAGATACAACCACTACATCAATAGGCCTGAGTTTTCCAACTCAAGTTAACCAACCAGAATGGATGCATGAAGCAGCCAAAAACCTTGGAGTGCAAATAAATCCAATTGAGGAAGAAGTCAGCCTCGCTATGCCTTCCCCACCACATGTTGATCCAGCTGAAGTAATACATTACTTCCCCAATGCAAGGAATTGGCAAGAGCATAGTGATGGTCAAAGTGAAGATTCTAGTGCTATTAGTGAGGAAGAAATTGAGTTTGTTCCATGCACCCCACGTGATGGATCGCAAACAACAAGACCAATCAGAAAATTCTTGAAACTTCCAGTGCAGAGGGTGCAAGGAACATCATGGAGAGGTCGTTCTGGAGTGCTTCGCCTTAGTAGGAAGTCCCAAGTACTAACATATGATGCCTTCATCAAATTGTTCAGCCAAAAAGAGGTAGAGAAGAAAAGGCAAGAGGAGTTGCAGCAACATAAGAAGGAGCAGATGTTGCAGAGAAAGGCAGACCATGAAGCAAAAGCAATTATAAAGGAAGCAACAAGGGCTGAGAAGCAAGCAAGGAAAGCGATAGAAGATGAGCAAAAAATGATAAGAATGCAAGAGAAAGCCATTAAACAGGATCAAGCCAAGGTTGAACATCTACAAAAGGAAGCATAAAAGAAAGCAAAAAAAGTAGAGAAGAGAAAACATAAG
>VDFB02210488.1:0-13363 GCA_007258455.2 Sequoia sempervirens | reverse complement strand
AATTTGTATTATTTGAGATAATTTTTGCTTTTTTAAAGTTCCTTAGGAGGCTCATTTTTTATGTAAATTTCCCCTAATGTCTATTTCGCAGTCCTCTATTTTGATTTGTTTTGCTGTAGTAGTTTTTAGTTCTTTGTTTTTCTTGTCTCTGCCTAACTAACAATAGATATCTCAATTCAAGTATTCAAATTATTATATAATTTCAAATTATAGTTGTGAGCTGGTTAAGCTTGGCCGTTAAGCATCACTATTTGGTGGAACGTCAAGACTGACAATTTTGAGGGAGGCAAATCTTCAACGTCAGGAGTATCATGAATAAAAAGTCGTGCTAGTAAGAAAGTTTCAGTTATGCATGCCAGCTTTCACTTTCCTTACAAATCTTCTTGGTATTTCCATTAATGTTGGCCCCATACTTTGCAGGTCGTATCATACCAAATATCTATTGCCATATACAAAAAATTAATGCTAGTAGATATCTCAATTCAAGTATTCAAATTATTATATAATTTCAAATTATAGTTGTGAGCCGGTTAAGCTTGGCCATTAAGCATCACTATTTGGTGGAACATCAAGATTGACAATTCTGAGGGAGGCAAATCTTCAATGTCAGGAGTATCACGAATAAAAAAGTCATGCTAGTACAACAAGGGCAAAGGTTATCTAGCCCCCAAAACGACACGGGGCATCGAATGACGGATGCCTATGCCCCTACATACTCTCTGACCGCCCGTGCACTAACATAGTGGACTGATAACTCCACTATCTGTTTCACAGTCCTCTATTTTGATTTGTTTTGCTGGAGTAGTTTTTAGTTCTCTATTTTTCTTGTCTCTGCCTAACTAACAATAGATATCTCAATTCAAGTATTCAAATTATTATATAATTTCAAATTATAGTTGTGAGCTGGTTAAGCTTGGCTGTTAAGCATCACTATTTGGTGGAACGCCAAGACTGACAATTCTGAGGGAGGCAAATCTTCAACATCAGGAGTATCATGAATAAAAGGTCGTGCTAGTAAGAAAGTTTCAGTTATGCACCAAATTTCACTTTCCTTACAAATCTTCTTGGTATTTCCATTAATGTTGGCCGCATACTTTGCAGGCCATATCATACCAAATATCTGCTGCCATATACAAAAAATTAATGCTAGTAGATATCTCAATTCAAGTATTCAAATTATTATATAATTTCAAATTATAGTTGTGAGCCAGTTAAGCCCGACCATTAAGCATCACTATTTGGTGGAACATCAAGACTGACAATTCTGAGGGAGGCAAATCTTCAACGTCAGGAGTATCACGAATAAAAAAGTCATGCTAGTACAACAAGGGCAAAGGTTATCCAGCCCCCAAAATGGCATGGGGCATCGGATGATGGATGCCTATGCCCCTGCATACTCTCTGATCGCTTGTGCAAAAACATAGTGGAATGATAACTCTACTATTTGTTTCACAGTCCTCTGTTTTGATTTGTTTTGTTGTAGCAGTTTTTAGTTCTCCATTTTTCTTGTCTCTGCCTAACTAACAATAGATATCTCAATTCAAGTATTCAAATTATTATATAATTTCAAATTATAGTTGTGAGCTGGTTAAGCCTGGCCATTAAGCATCAATATTTGGTGGAACGTCAAGACTAACAATTCTGAGGGAGGCAAATCTTCAACGTCAGGAGTATCACGAATAAAAGTCGTGCTAGTAAGAAAGTTTCAGTTATGCACTAATTTTTAGCGTAAAATTACTTCAATTACTTGAATAACAGTCAAATAATTTGCATAACTGAAATTAAGTCAATTAAAATGAATTTTGCTTGTAATAATAATACATTGTATGATAAATTGTATCCTTAATAAAATTGTACCAAAACATGGCTGGTTGGTGCACGACCGATCAAAGAGTATGTAGGGGCATAGGCATCAGACACCTGATGCCCCATGCCGTTTTTGGGGCTAGATAACCTTTGCCCTTGTTGTACTAGCATGCCTTTTTTATTTGTGATACTCTTGACGTTGAAGATTTTCCTTCCTCAGAATTGTCAGTCTTGACGTTCCACCAAATAGTGATGCTTAACGGTTGGGCTTAACCGACTCACAACTATAATTTGAAATTATATAATAATTTAAATACTTGAATTGAGATATCTACTAGCATTATTTTTTTGTATATGGCAGTAGATATTTGGTATGATATGGCCTGCAAAGTATGGGGCCAACATTAATGGAAATACCAAGAAGATTTGTAAGGAAAGTGAAAGCTGGTGCATAACTGAAACTTTCTTACTAGCACAAATTTTTATTCGTGATACTCCTAACGTTGAAGATTTGCCTCCCTCAGAATTGTCAGTCTTGACATTCCACCAAATAGTGATGCTTAACGACCAGGCTTAACCAACTCACAACTATAATTTGAAATTATATAATAATTTGAATACTTGAATTGACATATCTATTGTTAGTTAGGCAGAGACAAGAAAAACAGAGAACTAAAAACTACTACAACAAAAAAAATCAAAACAGAGGACTGCGAAACAGATAGTGGCTACCTTCTTTTTGGCTATTGGTTCGCTGCCGTTGGGCTGATTGCTACGTAATGTTGTTATCTTTTTTTTCAGCTGATTTATTTTGTAAAGGGTTCCAGACCCCTTCAAAACCTATTTTTTACCTCCAATCAAAACATAGATATAGGAAACCATTAATATTAAAATGAATAGAAAAAAATTTGAACTACCAAACAACAAAAGTTTTTGACAATTTAAATGAGATAGGGAATGTGTTTTGGTATCCTCATCTAACCCAGTCGAACAAATAAAGGCACCGCGATGAGGCCTACTTTTTGAAACATGAATTTTGCATGTCAAGTTAGTTAAGATGTTCATAAATTACAGATCTTTCATCTTCTAATGCACTCAGATCATGTTAATTTCCCCATGTTTAGCCTGGTCAAACCAGTCATCAGAAAACACTACCTTCTAGGATCTCCATAGAATTAAAGTGAAATATCTATATAATATTGCTGAATCATTTTCACTCATTTTAAAAAAATAACGATAATAGTATTAGGTACTCCTTGTGTAAGTATTGTTTCATTGTTGAATCTATTATTTAATTATTTATTGAACAAGAAATAATTTATTATACAACAAATTTTATACTTAATATTGGTGGGTCTGTTCAAGATCATGGAGGCCCAAAAAGTGGCGATGTGAAAAAAATTGTTTTTAACATGTCCAAAAATGCGAAATTCAAGCCTTTGAATTTTTGTAGGCCAAAGTACAATATCTATTTTGCTTTGGTAATACCGAACCAAAATGGATATCCATTACGAACAAATATCCATTACAAAATAGATATCTGTTATAAAATAGATATCCGATATGAAACAAATATCCATTTTGTTTAAGACAAAATTTATAATTGTGTCGGGTTCGGTCCAACCAAGTATTATATTCTATATAATAGATGTCATTCTATATAATAGATATCCGTTATTTGTGTTATAATAAAAAAAAACCCTGAGAGGTCATATTATATAATATTATAATATAATATAATATTATAATATAAAATAAAATAAAATAATATTATATTATATTATATTATATTAAATATTTAAAAAAAATAGGCACAGTTAAATATTCTCGGGTCTCGGACCCGACCATTTTATTAAAAAGTTTGTAAATAAAAAACGGATATCCGTTATTTGTGTTATAATTAAAAAACTCGGAGAGGTCATTTTATATAATATAATATAATATAATATCAATATAATATAATATAATATAATATAATATAATATAATATAATATAATATATTGTAGCACCCTCAGGTTTGCTATCTTTGTTAGGCAGTGTTTTATTTTGTGAGGGCTCAAATATTTGTTATTGTTTTATGATCCCTAGCTTTAGAGCGATGTGGATGCTATACTTTGATGTGATGATTCACTATACAGATGGTTATGTTTTATGTTATGCTTTTGATTAGCATAGTTCTTGATATTGATATATGCTCATCTATTGATTAATGATGCTTTAATTTCGTTAGTCTTGATGTGACTATATTGGTGAAGGGGACGAGATTACATCACTCGCATGCGAGTGCCCTGTGATTCTGTGATTTCTCTTCATGGTGTGACTGTTATGTTTTATCCATGTACGACATTCATCTTGATTGCATGATTGTAGGTATAGGACATCATCTCCACCTGGCTTCACAGGTCTGAGCATGTCCACTTTCTCAACAGTTTTGTTGATTGGGAGATAGTAACAAGGTTTCCTTGTCAATCCACAATCCCTGTCATAGTGTGTCATCAGTTTGTGTCTTGTTGTTGTCATGTTGTCTTTAATGTTTTGATGATTTATTATCGGTGGAAATTATGTATGGGAATTAATATTTAAGTGGTTGTCAATGTTAATTTATGTATTTTAGATTAAAATTGTTATTGAATTTAATTAATTTAAGTTCATTCAATTGGTAAGGTAATTTAATCTATTAATTAAATTTATCTTATTAAATGGATAAATTAATAAATTAAATTTCATTTATGTGGTAAGGTAATTTAATCCTCGTGGGGGCCCTAATAGAGTTGGCTAAATGAATTACATTTGTGACTCTGTAGTCTAGAGTTCTAGTCTCGAATCAGGTGAATGCAGGAGGAAGTGTCGCCCAGTATGCATGGAGTCATGTTAAAAGTTTGCAGTAGCTGCCGTTTATGGGGGAATTAGTGCTTCTTTAGATTCCTCTGATCTAAAAAAAAAGGTAATTTAATCCTCATGTTTAAATTTATTTTATTAAGTAAAATAAACTAATTAATTAAAATTTATTTTTGTTGAGTAAATAAATTAATCGGAAATTAAAATTTATTAGCGATAGTTTAGTTGTTTTGTAAAGTGCATAGATTAAGTGATTTAAATTTATTTGGAAATTAAATTTTGTTTTTAAATCATTTAAAAGCAAAAATATCTTGTAAATGCATGAGGAAATAACTATGGTGGTTGAGAGGGATATTTTTGAATTTTGACTAAGTGTTGAAAAATTAATGAGAGGATATTTTATTTTTGGAAAAAAATTGGGCTGTTAAAATGGAGAAAGATTTGGCTCTGTAATTGGTCATTTTGGTCTGGAAGTGGAGATTTTGGAAGAGGTTCTAGAAGATTGGATTTGGCAAGGAAGCTCAACTTCAGTTCTCATTTCTCCAAGCTTCAAAAATAGGTTCTTTTATTGCTTTGATGTTTAGAAGTTTTGATTTTAAATTTTGAAAGAATTGTCGTGAAATTTTAGTAGCTATAGAAAAATTTGGGAAAACTTTAGATCTTCTGATTTTTAAACAACAAAAAATTCAAATAGTAGAAGATTTAGATAATCTCTGGTTAAATTTATGGAAATGGAATTCTTCTGTTGAATTTGTGAAATATTTACAATCCTCTGTTAAAATTGAAATATTCTCTTGTAGGAAAACATTGGGTTAAATTTGCTCTTCTTGAACAATATTCTGAGATATTGATTATATTTATATATAAATATATATAATTGCATCCGTGTATTGCCTGTAACAATTTATTTAATTTTTTTTTTATAGAAATTCGCCATATGGCGAAATTGTTACATCTGAGATTTTTTTTTAAAAAAAATTAATGTCAAATTTTGGGGCTAGGGGAGCTACCCCCACAGCCACCCCTATGGGGAGGCCGCTGTGGAGGCAACGCCGCTGCCTTCATAGGTAGCTGCGCTACCCACCACAGCGCACCCCGCCAAAGGGGAGGTTGTGTGGCAGCCGCCCACAGCAGGGCCACAATAGGGTTCGACCTTGCGTCCCATGCCTGGGTGTATGCATTCGTTTTAAATTTTTTTTTTTATAAATTATATATATGTATATTTTATTGGCATATTTAATTATCAAATTATTGGATTATTATTTAAATAATTTGGGAATTTAAATTGATTTTATAAATATATATTTAAATAATATTTATATATTTAAATATATATATATATATATATATATATATAATTGTATATACATAAAGTCTATAATTATATATATATGTTTAATATATATTTATATTTAAATATAATTATCTTAAGATTGTTTTATTATAAAAGTTGCAAATATTTATTTTATAATAAAATGATTTTATTTAAAAAAAATTGATTTTTATCATTAGATGTGATTGAGAAACTTGAAGAAAAAACAACTAGCTTTAATTTCTAATTTCTTATTTTTTGTTGTAAACGGAGTTATAAATTAATTGATTAATTTTGTGCAATATGTAGCACCCCTCCATTTTGGCTCTTTTGATCGGACAATGTTTTTCTTTGTTATGCTTTGTTATGCTATTACTTTGACTATGGTACTTGGTACTATTTGATCACAAATTGTTAAGCAATGTGAATGTTATATTTTGATGAGATGGTATTTTACTCTGATGTGATCATTATGGCATGTTTTGAATTAACTTAGCAGATATTTAATTAATGATGCTTTATGCTTTTGATTATATTATTGGTTTTAGACTCGTCAGTTAGAAAGTTTGTATTGGTAAAGGGGACAGGATTGTATCACTCGCTTGCGAGTGCCCTATGATTTTGAGATTTCTTCTTCATGGTGTGTTTTATTATATCATATATATGCATGTTCGATATACTCTTTGTTCGCAGGTTGATAGGTACATGACATTGACTCTACCTGATTTCCCAGGTTTGAGCGTGTCCATTGGCCAACGGTATTCGATTGGGAGATAGTAGCTAGGTTTTCCATGCCAAGTCATCACCCTAGTCATAGTGTGTCATTAGATTATAGTCAGGTTTGGTTGTTTTAATGTTGTCCATTTCACCTTGGTTTTTATCTAATTTCAAATTATAAAGGTAAATAAATGGCTTGGGTAGTTAAAATTATGATTAAATATATCTAGTTGCAATGTTAGAAATGTTAATTATCTTATTAATTATTTAATTAATCTAATTTCTTGGATTAGATTTATTTTATTGATTAATTAAATTAATGGAGATGAATTGAATTAAGTTATTCATTTTGGAATTAATAGATATTTTGATTGAAATTGGAAAAATGAAAATATGTTTTAAATTGCATTTTTTTGAAAATTAGTATGTAAAAGATTTTTATTTTATTTTTTAAGATTTAAACTCATTTTTTGTTGAAAGGAAATTTTAAAAATGTATGTAATTCATGTTGAAAGAAATTTTGGGTTATAAATTTAAAAAAAAATCAAAATATCTCCAAATTTGCAATAACTATGGTGGATGGGATATTTTAGGGAAGTTGACTAAATTTGGGGAAGAATTATGAGAGCCATTCCAATTTGATTTTTGAATTTTAATTTTCAATTGTGGAGAGAAATTAATATGAAAAAAAAAAAGGGGAAAAAAGGGTTTTGTTCATGTTGGATTGTATTTGGATTTGGAGAAGCAAGTTGGACTTCTTGGAGGAGTTGGAAATAGAATAAGAATTCAGAGCACCATTGGTAACCTTTCAAGCTTTTGAGAAAACTAGGTTTTCTTTCTATGAATTTAGTTTTCATTTTGAAATATTTTGCAAATTTTTATTATGCTATTGAAAAGATTTAAACTTTGTTTGATTTGCAAGGAAAACCCATGTCAAATCTTGTTTCAAAACTTGAAAAACCTTTGTTGAAATCATGGAAAAGAAAACAAAGAAAAATTCAAACAATAGAAAATGGAAAGGAGAACAAAAAATTAATACAAATTAAAAATTAGAATTTATACTTTTAAAATCATTTTTGCCGTGTATTTTGTTCTCAGGAAAATTTGCTCAATTTTAGTTGCTAAACAATGAAAAATTTTGTATATATATACATACATATATATATATATATATATATATATATATATATATATGTATATATATATATATATCGATATATATGTATATATATATCATATATATATATATGTATAAATTGCGCTCGAGTTTTTTCTTTTCTAAAAAAAATTTACTCCAGATGATAATAAAGAAACCCTGTTCTGGATATTTACTAGAAAACATAGTATTTATTTTCTGTTCTTTTAAAAAATAAAATGAGAAAGTTTTTTTTTATATAAAAAAAATTATTTAAAAAATTTTAATGGAGGGGAGGTTGGGCCTTGCCCCCACAGTCGCCCCCCATGGGAGGCGCTGTGGAGGCAGCGCCGCTACCTCCAAAGGCAGTAGCGCTGCCTACACAGCACACCCCCAAAAGGGGGAGGTTGCGTAGGTAGCCAGGCCTCTCCCTTTAGGGGGGTCTGCAACCCTTTATTCGTGTTTTTTTTATATTTATTTTAAATGTTATTTAATTATTATATATTATATGTATATATATTATATTAATATTTAAATAAAGTTGTTTTTTTAATTATTATTTAAATATATAATATGCATATATTATACATATAATGTATATATTATGTATTTTTAAATATTTGGAGTTGGAATTTTAAATGGTTGATTTTAAATAGATATATTTAAATAATAATTATATATTTAAATATATATATATATATATATATATATATATATATATATAAATTGGTATATACACTAAGTATATACTTATATATATATATATAAATTGGTATATACACTAAGTATATACTTATATATATATTTAATATACATTTGTATTAAAATATAAATTATTTTAAGGTGATTATTTCATTATCATAGTTGAAATAAAATTGATTTTATTTAAAAGTTTATTTTGATTATTATGTATGATTGAGAAACACAGAGTTAAATCATTAATTTTAAATTTCTCAACGTTGCAAATTTAACTTTATTTACTTTTGAGTAATTGCAAGTAACGTTGATTGAGTTGATTGGATTTAGGAAATCCTAAAGTAGGATAATGATTTGCCTATTTTATCCTTCCGTTATGAAATCTCCCCCTTTCATGATGTTGGGCAATGGAGTTATTTGTTATGTAAGCCTTCCAAATTGGGTTTTCTTTTAATTTTGTGGGTTGTAGTAATTTGTAGTCAACCTTTGTTTTGCCTTGGGTAGTGCGTCTTGTTGGATTCGGCTAAATACCTAGTTATCAAGAACGGGATGTGTGGACTTCATGTCGTGGATAGGGAGTCATTCTCCTTAGGTCGCATTTGTGTACCCTTGGGTGTGGAGCTATTCCACGTGTTGTCTTCGAGGAGTGGCTTGCAATGAGGGCCGACACACAAAGTGGTGTCAGGGTAACTCTTTGTAAGTTAGTTAATTCAGTGATAATATGAATAAACTTATTAGAGTTTAGGTTGTATCAAACACTTAACAAGATTAATTTTGCCTCGCTCATGGACACAAGGGCTTGTATAGACTTGGGATGAGATGAGAAGGCCTAGAATGGCAAGATCACTATCTCATCTCTATGAGAGATAACTGATTTTGCATTGGTTTGCATGAGGGGTCAGGAGTCGTTAGAGGTTTCCAAGATATCCCGAGATGGGGGCTAGGACCTAGGAAGACTTACCAGGATATCCCATGTGACATTGTGATGACACTTCTCCTAAGTTAGCAGTATGTTTGTATCAGTGATGCAATTGATTATTTAACTCTGGAAGCATTGTAACCATTGTGTTATGTGACGTTGTACTTATATTTAATTCAGTTCAGTTATGTGTAGCCTATGTCTAGAGGTAGATGGTCTTGTCTAAGAATCCTTGTTACTATCTCCTAACACGGGGGGTGAGCCTTTGGGTATCACATGGTTGGGTGGAACGTGCACCTTAATCCGTTGGGTCATCCTCTTGTTCATGTGGACAAGATTTCTAGTTGGAGAGCTCATGGGATCCAATTTCTTTTCATGCTTTATTCTTTTTAGTGATTATTGTAATTTTATTACCCCTCATTTGTATCGAGGTGGAAGATGTAATTTGTAACCATGTTTATTGGATTTACCTCATTCGGGGAATGAGAGTTGTAATCGTATTGTACATTATTGTTATTGGAAACATGTGGTATCTCTTATGCTTGGATGTAATTTTACCATGTATGGAATGTATGTGTATTTAATTTAGTAAGTAATTAAATGTTATGGTTTCAATTCATGTTTCTTGTTTGGGTTTAAGTAAACTCAGTCTCGTAACCTTAGGGGTTGTTGGCAATGGGTAGTGAACTTGCATGTTTAATTGTACTTAAACCAAAAAAAAATTAGTTCATTTGTGTAGTAAATTGCAACTTCCCCTAGGGTTGTGTGGCAGGGCATTACATAATATGTTATTGCAATCTATTGAGGAATCGATTATCTTTCATAATAACAAGATATTGATCTTGCCATTCTAGGCCATCTCGAATCATCCCTAAGTCTGAACTAGCCCTTGAGTCCATGAGCGAGGCATAATTAATCCAGTTAAAAGTTTTAGACTATCTAATGTGTTGATTTAGTTTTCACTAATTAAACTAACTCTACATGAGTTACTCAGACACCACTTTGTGTGTTGGCCCTCATAAAGAGCCACTTCCCTAATAACAACATAATGAAACTAATTCCACTAACTATGGGTAGACAAGGTGCACATAAACCAACATCAAATACCAACCATATAACAATAGACGTCACAACCTGTTCATAGACTATGTGTCTATACTGAAAAGAACTATGTGCACTACCCAAGTTAACTCAAAAGAATTGTATCCAAAGTACATAACAACTCCCCACATAAAGTAAACTTATCCGAAAGACTTACTAACTCAATTTATTCAAATTGCTCATAAATGTGCACAGGAAAGATCACAACTTAAAAATAATTCAGGCAATTAAATGATCTATTATTCAGATTTCCTAAATCCAATTAAATCAATAACATTATACTTGAAATCAATTGTCTTAAATATAATTTCATTCTCAATTAGTAAGTAATTTAAAACAAATTGTTTATCTCTAATTTCACAATAACACATCATAGTAAACATCAATTTCTCTATTTAAAATATTTCATTACAATTTAAATTTCAAATTCATGCACTTATCACACTCATCATAATAAAATAATCATTTAAATATTTATACTTAAATATTTATTTAATTATTTTATTTTATTAATTATCAATAACAAATTTACAATTATTAATTTCCTAACAATTTATAAATATAAATATATATATTATATATAAAATATATTATAATAATATATATTATATATAATATATATATTATAAATATAATATATAATAAAAAAAGCAAAAAAAAATAAATATAAATTTTCTTTTTAAAATAAACACAGCTTTTAGCTGCAGCCATGACTATGGCTGTGGGTGGGGCTGCCTTTGCAACCCTCCCCATAGGGTTGCAGCTATGGATGGCAGCGCCATGCGCTGCCCTCCACACCGCCTCCACGGTGGGGGTCGTCTATGGGGGCAGAACCCTCCGTGCCTCCCAAAAAACAAAACTTTAATTTTTTTTTTTAAATAAAATATTAAATCTGCGATATGAATCGCGTACGACATTTTCTTCACTCTTATTAAAATAAAATTCTACAGAACAATTTTCACAATATAAATTTATATATATATATATATATATCAGTAAGAATATTGTAATTGGGCAATTACCTTCACAGAGGGTTTTCAACAGGAAACCAAGAGATTTACCAATTTTCACAATTTTGTTAGAGATTTTCAATTTCTATAACAGAGGGTTTCATTTTCAATCCAAATTCTCAAAATCTTTTCTACAGGAAATATTTAGAAAAGTTTATCACAGAGGTTTCTGTTTCCTCAAATTAATCAGAGAATTTCATTTACAAATCTACAAAGATTTTCTTCTATTTTCTTTTGAAAAATTTCTATTGTTTAACAGTAACCTTCTGTGAGGCTCTCTGATTTTACTGTAAAATTTTCTACAGAAACACAAAATATTTTTACACAGAGAGGCAACAAATTTTCTACAGAAATATTTTCAACAAATTTTTCTACTGAAAAGAATTCAATATATATATTTTCTACAGAAGCTTCAATCAATTTTTTTTCTTTAGACAATCTTTCTATTTAACAAATTTAACAAAACTTCTACTATATTGAATTTTTGTATAGACAATATTTTCAAATCAACAAAATAAATAAATAATTAACAAGGAACCTATTTTTCTGAAGCTTGAAGAATTGAAAGTTGGAGCAAAGCTTCGCCTTCTGAGTACAATTTCCAAAGCCCTTTCCAAATCTCCACTTCCAGAAAGATGCAAATTACTGAACCAGAAAAATAATCTTGAGAACCTCTTCCAATTTTTTTTTTTAAAACCAAAAACCCCAAAAACAATTTTCCAGCAATTTCCTCTTTCTTTTCTTTTCTTTTCTTTTCCGTGAAGTAACTTCTTGCCTTTCACAATTATGGCAATATTCTCTCCGAGAATAATCTTTCAACAAGAATTTTGTATTTAATTTTACTCACACACATGGCTAATCAAAAATATCTTCTAACAAGCTCACATATATTTTCTTTATACAAATTTAAAATTCCAATCACATAAAAGCATTTAAATTATATTTAATCTATTCACTCAATCAAGAAAATTTAATCAATTAATCATTTTATTTAATAAAATAATTTTAATCACAAGGAATAAATTATTTTACCGAATAAACTAATTTAATTAATTAAATAAAATAAGAAGCTTTTAACTACATTATTTAAAATTAATTAAATAAGCACTGAATCATTAAGAACATTAATTTCACAAAATAAACCTTGCATAAATAAATAACAATTAACCAGGCAAACATAGATGGGACAACCAAACATACCAGACATAAACTGACAACACACTGTGACTAAGTTTGTGGCTAGACTAGGAAAAGCCTCGTTACTATCTCCCAATCAACATTACCATTGAGCCTAGACACGCTCAGACATGTGAGACCAGGTGGAGTCGATGTCATGTACCTGCAATCTTGCAATCAGACATATGTCGTACATGTATATAATCCATGATTCAAACACACTGTGAAGAGAAAATCGTGGAAATCACAGGACACTCGCAAGCGAGTGATGCAATACCATTCTCTTCACCAATATAATGTCACATCAAATTGACAAAATAAATATCTATTAAACTACCATGAGCATATATAGCAATATCATCTCAAATAAACATCTATGCTTTACATAAAACATGTCAGAAATAATCACCACCAAATAGTGTATCATCATATCATAAAATAAATCCACCATCGCTCTACTATCAGCTATCAAATACATCAAAACAAAGTATCGGGGTCTATCAAAGTAAAAACATACTGTTAGAAAACACAAGCAAAATAGAGGGGTACTACATTTTCTACCTCTTTCACCATCTCTCTAACTCTTTCACTATCCCCCTCTATCTCTCTATATCACCCCCTTTCTATGTCTCTCCTTCTCCCTCTATATTTA
>VDFB02210487.1:0-22110 GCA_007258455.2 Sequoia sempervirens | reverse complement strand
AATTTGAAGAAATTAGGGTTTGCTGTTTTTTCAGTCTAAATTCAAAATTTTCAAAAACGAACGATCTGGGTTGTCTTGCAACGAAATTATGAGCAAAACCCATATCTCAGAAAAAATTTCAAAAAATTTGTCCGTTGGAGCAAGAAAATCAGCATTCTAAAAATAGTTAGTTGCTCAAAACTTGTCTGAACCTAGGTGAGTTTATAGTCATTCTTCAAGTTTTCCGAAATGGAGTACACTCCCACTGTTTTCAAGACTGGATCAGCTCTTTATCATGATTCAATCAAAACAGCTGAGACAGAGTTGCATCGCATTAAGCCGGTGTTCGATCTACATGCTTTGGAGAGCGCAAGCAACACTTCCATCAGGAACCTGGGACACTATGGACTCCTCGCAGTAGCATCTATCCCTATATCAGTTTAGAGTCTTGAGTTCGTAATCGCTTGCATCAAACATTACAACCCGGCTACTGGGGAGATTCAATTAGTTGATGGTAGATTGATTTCCAGTCTGAAGCCTGATATGATCGAGAAGTGTTTTTCCATTCCCCTATGGCCTGAACGTGTTACTATCTCAAAGGGTGAATGTGAAAGGATATGGGACATGCACAAAGAAAAATACAACAAGAAGATTGTACTGAAGTGAATGAAAGAAAAACATAAGACTGCCAAGTCACACTTCCATGATGTCAGCTAAGTTTGAAAAGGCAGCCAATGAGGTTGAAGATTTCTCGAGATCTATTGCAGATGGAGAGGATATTCTAGAAAAGCGGTGTTTTGCTATTGATGGCATAGATGCGCCGAACTGAGACATAATTTCTAATTTTCTAGCGGATGTGATTGAGCTTTAAAACAATTTTCTTCTCGCTTTCTTTCTATTCTTGGAATAATTCTTATCCATTCTTTGAGAAGAGAAAGAAGATAAATGTAATAGTTGGCATTTCTCGCTTTTTCTGCTTTCTTAGGTGTTAGATGTTATCTTCTTTCTAGATTTAGAAATAAAGCTTGCTTGCTAAGCAAGCCCTAGATTGTGAAAGCAAGGAGATTTTAGGGTTCCCTACTCCTCTGCTTGTCTATAAATAAGAGCCTTTGCTCATTAGTTTTTTTTAACCATGCTAGTGATAACAAAATGCCGAGCCTATTGTGCCTTCTATTTGTTATTCAAGTGTTGTTCAATTGTTTTATGATAGCAAATTGTTGAGTCTCTTTTAGCCAACAAGGAGTTATTGTAGTTGTTCGTATTGTATAAGAACAAGATTGCAAGCCTCTTTAGCTGCAATTTCTTGTTCTAGGCATGTTAATAGTGAGTTTTGTTCCAAAAGTTTGAGTAATAAAATCATGAGCCTCCTTTGCCCTGATATAACATCTCAGATTTCCGTTATTTGTGTTCTGCTTTTATGATCTTGATTTCATCTTACATTGAAGTGTGTAGATGTTTGTTGAGAAAGAGTTTATTGAAGCATTTTGTCAGAGAATCAACCTTATTCATTTCTAGTTTCTCTTGCTCTGCGTATACTTGAGAAGTTAGAAATGTCTTTAGTTTAAGTTAGTCGTAGTTGAAGTTCTTAAATCAGAAAATCTCAACTGCGGCGTTTGTGTTTAATAAACCTTGTGCTCTAAGCTGATAAAAAAGATAGGCAACTTTGTTCTTAGTTTACTTTCTTTCAACACCATCAGCAAGAGGGAGCTTCCCCTCCTAATTTGAAGAGCAGTTTATCTATGCATAGCTATCCGTCTCAAATACGCATTCCAGAGGTGCAAATTTAAACGCCAACAATGTCGTCATGGAGTCTCTCAACATGATGTCCACAATGGCTACTCCCATGTGTGGAAAGAAACACATCTTAGTCGTAGAGATGTACAAGATATCCTCATCATGGAGTCTCTCAACATGACGTCTCATCTCAGTCTCAGAGATGTTCAAGATATCCTCGTCATGGAGTCTCTCAACATGACGTCTCATCTCAGTCTTAGAGATGAACAAGGGTTCACACCTCATATTTCTCCTCTCTGAGAAATATACACTACAAGGGCTTTCACCTCATATTTCTCCATCTCAGAGAAATATACATTACAAGGGCTTTCACCTCATATTTCTTAGTCTCAGAGAAATATACATTACAACAAATCTTCATGATGATGTGACTCCCTCTGAAGCTCCAAGTACTTGCATCAACCTCCTGATCTCCAAGATTTCCTTGCCTGCAATGCTTGCCTTAGAGGAATGGTTTCCAACGAACACCTCCAGCATTACTGACTTGCGAGAGTCCAGGACTATCCTCCTCGACCTCATCCCAGATCACCCTATTTTGAATAGGTTTGCGGAGCTACCAATGTCAAATCCAGATTGATTGTCTTGTGCAATTTTGTTCTCTGTAGCTGAAGAGGTCTTCCAAGGACTTTAGCACTTGGCCTTGCAACACTGCAACCCACTTAGCTGACACCTTCACTTCTTCTCAGTGAGTTACTCTAGTTCCTCGAGACATAGGACTTCATTTTGCTTAACACCGAACTCCCTCTTGATCCCTGCCTCCATTGACTGATCTTTAGAGCCTTAAATCCTCTTCCTGGACATGATCTCAACTCGTGCCTTGAATTCTCAGAGTCTATCAAGAACTTCTTCGGACTCTCTAAGTGTCATTTCCTCCTCTTCGAAGTAGCTGATCGCAATGACAATCTGTATAGGTTCTCCGTTGTTTAGTGTCTTCATCTTGCTCAATCTTCTTTGCTGATGTAAATTCTCCAAGGCTGACCCAACCTTGTGCCCTCGAGAGATGTCTCCAATGAAGAATCATGAGAGTTATGCGCCACCAACTTAGTCCCAAGGCTGCAAGCTATGTCTCCATGTTTGTTCATTTCTCTAGCTGGTGTGACTTCTTCACAAGATGCCTCAAGCTCTTCCTCCCTTTGAATTCCTTATGCAATCTCTCATCATCCTTTTGCTCCTTGATCCATCCTGCATTTTAAAGAGATTAATAATAGTTTATAAAATTAAACTACCTCGAAGAGAAATAAACAGACCAATGCTAGTAGCATACATGATTCACTATTCCCAATGTTATTGCATGAATTATTATTAACTACATGATTATTTAAATTCATGATCATTATTCAAAGGTACAACATAAAATACTTATCTCTTTATTATTGATCAATTCAGCGATGCCTTTTCAGATTTTGATCTTCATATTTGCTATCAACACCACGGTGTCTTTCACCATATCGACCACCACTATAACAATCCCCTCCAAGACGATCTCCACGACCTGTACCAGCATGCAGGGATAGCGTGAAGAGAAAAACGAAAAGTTGGGAGTTGGACGCTATGTGTTGGTTGGTGATCATTGAGCATGCATCACAGCCTTACTGCCAACACTCAAGCTGCCGTCACCCAGGCAACTTGAAGCCAAACCAACAATACCATGCAACTCACCACCAACGTGATCCACCATTGATGTTGCGTTAACCGAAGTGCTACCTCTGTGCATATGAGACGGCTTGCCAACAATTACGACAGATGGCGACATCACAAATATTTCCAGGGATGCTCTTGACAAAATCTGGACATAGTTTGTGAGGTGGTTGAGGATATATGTTCGAGTCCTAATCCTTCTCCCTGGAGACTTGACATATTCTTGAATTCCTTCAATGAATCAATACCGACTAAACTTCCAATCTGTCTCCGCAGATAAGGCTCTCAATCATATATGCAAAACCTGATGGCATTCAAAAATATGTTTATTTGTTCCTCAATCATATGGCATCCGTTCTAGTTACTGACCATGATATGCCAGTTGTCTTCCTCCAAAACGTGCAGCTCAAAGAAGCACTCAATTTTTCATTCCTGTGATCCATTTTCCCTTAGCGTCAGCTCTAATCTTGTCTTTCCATTGCGATTCCCCTCACCAATTCAAATGCAACTATTTCTTGCATATATTTAACAAGGCATAATAATAATTTTCACTGTCTGAATAGTCATAGCCTCCGCATGAATTTGAATGCCAAATATGAGTTGGCAGCTCCTAGAGTATTCCTGCTACCAAGAGATTCTTGAGAGTTACGTCAGACTTGATTTCCTAAACTTTCCACGATTCTTAATAGATTAACCATGCTCTATCATGTGTCACAAGGAGTTTCAAATGGTTTACGCCTTTCTCAGGAAAAATACGACTGCTTTTCCTTCACTTCCCGTCACTCTTTGTAAATAACGGCAATATACATGCAACCCAAATTGATCTATGGCAATGGTAAAGTGCGACTTATATGATAAAGATTCTAGTCTCTTATTGTTGATGGCTTGACTGGATGCGACATAAACCTGAAAGTAGCAATATTTGATTCACGACATAGCTTCTTCTACAGTGACTCTTCTGTTATGAGATTAACGTCGTGGCATTCCTTATAGGTGACGACTTAGTGTTATGTGCTGATGGCCAGGCATGGCCAGAGCCCGATAATTCCCTCAATATGACGCGACTCATTCAAATTCAGCTCCTTGCATTTAATATTCAATACCTTGCATGTGTCACCTTCAGTTTGCAAGCCCCAACTTCACCCGACCTACTAGCCTTTTTTTTTAGAATAAATCGATATCTTCAAGACAATATTGATTTGGTTTATCTGTATTTTGTCTTTTCTGCCAAAGAAGTCCTTCAAAGTCAATATCGAACTCCTTCAGGGATGATAGTTGTGCCACTACTAATTTGAATAGTTACGATTTCCCCCAAACAAAATTCATCTTTTCTTCTAGCATGGCCTGTGAATGAGACAAAATTGTTACTTTTCATTCAATCAAGCTTTTCATCAAAATCGTCCCTGAGTCTAAGAAATATGAGTTGTCTTCCACACACTGCTTAGCCAAATCTGATAAGATCTTTTCTAAACCCACTCTGATACCATGTGAGTTTTAGGATCAGAAATGCAATAAGCAGAAAAACACAACTTAGAGACAATGAACACAATATTTTACCCTGGGAAAACCCTCCTACTCAAGGGAGAAAAACCCAACAACAAAATTCTCTTTATAAATCAGAAGAATAACAGGCCCTAGAAAGTCCAAATACAATACAATGGATCTGCACTTATATATGGTGCAATTTCATGAATACACAAAGTGTTTAACTCTTCTGCTGAAGTCGAATCTGCTGCTCTTGAAGGGAAAACCTGCTGCTGAATATATTTGAATTGGAATGGATTGAATGATAATCAAATGAGGAGACACCTTCTCCTTCATATATCAAACTAGGTGCTCTCCTTTCTAGGGTCGACCTTCCAAGAATACAAATTTTATTTATAAAGCCAAGGCCGACCTGCCTTGAGTTGAATGTATTTAAGGGAAAATATCTCTCGAAGCTACACAACACTAACAACAAGTACAACAAACTAAATTGCAAAAGTCAACACATAAGCCCAAAAATTTTAATAACTTGGGACTCAGCAAAAACTTAGGGAAAAACTTGGCAATTTTATTGAACATTTAAAAATACATAAATTTTTAAAAATATTCTTCAAAAACAAACATTACTAATTTTGTAGAGCATATTGTTGATTTCCATCATATATAAATTAAAATTAGAGTTTAATACATATCATAGACCAAAAACTGAGTTCAATCTCTAAATGAGTTACAATGCCACTTCCACTAGCCATGTTATATGTAGAAGTTGCCTCATCTAAAGAGATTTTTGGCAAGTTGTGCAATAATAATGTCTAAGCTAGCACACTCAAGAGTTATATTTCAAATTTTCAAGTCCTCATCACCCTCTCATTGTAATCACTTTTCTTTTTTGACAAGAGATCCTAATAACTAATAAGGATTTGGGAATGGTGATACCAATGGGGTTGAGGGGCAATGCCCCTCATGGTGGTTTGGGGACAACGCCCCCAATGGGGTCAAGTGGCAGTGGCCCTTGTGAGGATTTGGGGGCAACGCCTCCAATGGGGTCGAGGGGAAGCACCCCTCGTGGGGTGTGGGCGCTTTTTTTGTTGACTCGCGAATTTTTCACAGAGAAATCGCCACGAGTTTTTCAAAAACTCGTTGGCGAGTTATTGGGTGAGTAACTCCCCTGGCCATTTGGCTTGCGAGTACTCGCGAGTTTTGCAATAGAGATATTAAGGTGCCCATTAAATTATTTTAATAAAATTAACAACCTTAGTAAAAATAATTAAATTATAGCTCATTAATACATGCAATTTGCGAAAACTGTCGAAAAGCATTAGAATTGAAATCTGAGTGCATTGGATTGATAGCAATGATGCATAATGAGAATTAGACCTAACCAGGTGACCTACTATAAATCTCCAAGAATCTTGGAGAACACGCTAGAAGCTGAAAATAATTTCGAAAAGTGACACCTTAGTCCCCACTAGATCATCTGAGCTCACTAGTAACATCAAATAACCTCTTTGATAAGGTTGGCACACATCGAGAAGGTGAAAGCCAACTACAATGCAAGAGAACCCAAAAATGGGGACATTACACCTTGATATTTCCTTCATCCACACAAACTCCTTGGGGGTTGATCTTGTGCCCCAAATACAAAATTTCATCCATCCCAAATTCACAGTTGGACACTTTAGAAAATAGCAATTGTGGTTCAAGTATCCCCAAGACTTTGTCAGTATGCCTCAAGTGATACTCCCAAGTTTTGCTGTAAATCAATATATTGTCAAAGAACACCAAAAGGAATTTCCTTAACTATTTACTGAATGTGTGGTTCATGCAAGATTGAAATGTGGTCGGGGCATTAGTAAATCCAAAAGGTAAGACTAGAAATTCAAAATGTCCAAAATGACACCTAAAAGCTGCTTTTTGACCATCTTCTCTCCTCATTTTTATTTGGTGGTATCTAGAACGTAAATTGATCGTGGAGAAGTATATTGCACTATGAAGTTCATCTATTAGTTCATCGACCCTAGGGATGGGGTATTGGTTCTTGATAGTTTTTTTATTAAGTGCCCCATAGTCTACACACATCCTCATAGTACCATCTTTCTTTTTTACCAATACTACAGAGGAAGAAAATGGGCTAGAACTAGGTTTTATATGCCCCATCTTAAGTAGATCCTTAATTGTTTTTTCAATTTCTTCCTTATATTTCTTTGGGTGGCAATAAGGTGTGGTAATGATAGGTTTTGCCCCTTCTAGTTCAATGGTATGCTCAAAGCCCCTCTTAGGAGGTAGTCCTGGTGGAATATTGCTAAAAACTCTCTTATGCTTGTCTAGGATAGATTGAATATCAACATGTATAGTCTTCCCTCCTTTGGATGAAGATCTATTAAGGATCATACTTTGTGCCGCCCACTTTGCTTGTCCATGCCTAAAAGCTCTTTCCATCCTTTTTGATGGCACCACCCTTGGATATCCATCCTATAGTCCTTGAAGAATTACTTCTTGGCCATTATGTTGGAAACATAGTTCCATATTTTGAAAATATTTATAATATTTTCCTATGGAATGTAACCATTCAATGCCCAAAACCACATCCATATATCCCATGTTTACTACATAGAAATCTTCGCTTATTTGGTGTCTTTCCAAGGTAATGCTTAGTTGTCGGATTTGTTGTGTGCAAGGAGTAGTGAAGCCGTCTGACATGACTACCTTGAAACCTTCAAAATTTTCAGCTTTTAACTTCATCCTCATTACTAAACCTTCATCAATGAAGTTATGTGTAGCACTGCTATACACTAAGATATTCACCTTTTGTCCTTGTAAAACACTACAAATTCTAAAGGGGTGATACTTGGGTGCCCCTGAAAGTGTGGCGAATGTACCACTTGCAAACTCTTCATCATCTTGTTTCCTCTTCTTCCTTTCTAGTTCAAATTCTCACTCCCTAGATTCATCATCCGTTATTGCCTCTACATGGTAGACTTGTCTCTTCTTCGAGCATCGATGACCTAGCTTCCATGGTTCTCTACAATGGAAACATAATTTCTTTCAAAGCTCTTTCAAATATTCTTCCTACTTGTAGGATTGAGGAGGTAATGCTTTTGGTTTCCAATTATCCTTAGCAAAGGGCTGCTTGTGTGACCCCTTGTGGTAGGTCTTGTTTTTAGGTGTTGATTCTTCCAAATTTAAGGCCCTTTGAATAGCATCTTGTAAAGATGATGGTTCAAAAGCTTAGACCAATCCTCTAAGTGATTCAGAGAGTCCTTCAATAAATAAAAACTTGAGTCTACTTTTGGTAATAATCGACACCATGACGAAGATCCTTCGGAATTTTGTTGCATATTCTTCCACGGAACCTTGTTGTCTTAGGTGTGTTAACTCCTTAAAATGCATCTCCGGGTTCTTCCTATCAAACCTTTCAATAAGTCTTTGTTTAAAGTCATCATATGTTACAATGAGATGATGCCCTTGTGTGATTAGTCCATGATGCCACCGTTCATGTGCTATTCCCTCTAAGTGAAGAATGGAAAAACTAATAGCTCTGTCTTCCGTCATGGGACTAAGAGAATGATAGGTATCTAGTTTTTGAACCCATGCTCGGGCAGTGACCTTCCCTGAACCATCAAAATTGGGAAGTGTCATCTTACTTACTCTTTGTCGTAAATCTTTTTTTGGGTTTCCTTCTCCTCTTGAGGTATTTCTTGACCTTGCATTATATTATTCTTTAAATGGAATATGCCTTCTAAGATCAGGATCAATTCTTGAATATGCTTCCACACATTCATCAATGTCATTTGCTACCATGTTGGTTTCTTCTTATTCTTCTCATGATTGCTCCTCTCTTGGTAAGAATGTAGGCCTTGTCACTCTACGTGAAGATCTTAATGGAGTCCTATTGTTATTCTCGAAATGGTTTGAATTAACATCTCTTCCATTGGTTTGGTCAGGCCTAAGAGCATTGATGGTATTATTCATGTTTTGAATTGCTCGGAGAAGCAATTGTGTTATTTTTTCTTGTCTCTCCATATAAGCTTTCTATTCATTTACTTGATTTCCCTCAAGATCACCCATTTGATTACCTGACTTGCTTCTAATTTTCTCCGTTCTCTTTCCAAGGCTCTTTGAGCTCTTCGGCTCAATTGCATATACTTATTTTTTTGATCCTCAGGCTGGCAGGATCAAAGCTTTGAGACCAATTGTAACGTCCCCTTTTGGGATATTCTTTAAAACAATAATATTCACTCAAAATATGATAATAGTTTTATTAATGATTACAAATTTATGATATATATTCCAGCCAATAAATCATAGCACAATACTCAAAGTTGATCAACTCATGAATTCTTTAGAAAATACTTCGCAATTTTTTTGAATTGAAGGACCCATCCCTAACACAATAGTGACAATACCAAGGACCCCATCCCTAGCTTGTCAAGGGCATGAAAAGACCCCGTCCTTCCAATGCTTAGCCCACCCTATGAGCCTGGACCCCGTTCGATTTGCAAATACTACCTAGAGTTCAGAATTGATAACTTGATGTATTTGCTAGACTATTGCTAATTTATATTTCTTGATGGATTGACAAATCAATCCTTAAATAATACTTGAATGCTTTATGTATGATTCTTGATTGAATATCTGCAATTATATAGGACTGAATATCTAGTTGTTTGTAATATGTAGTTTTGAATTCATATGCTGAATTGCTTGTGAGTTGATTGTAAATTTTCAATTTCTGAATGATCCCTCTCCCAAATGCTTTGTTCTTTTTAATATTTTATATCTTCAAATGAGAGGGAGTCACACCTCTTCACTAACACCATAGCCTTTGCAAGGGATACATCCCTTCATAATGAATCACTGTCCTAGAATACCTTTAAATAATCGCTGATAATTATATTCTCCTAGTCCACCCCCTTGCTAACCTTTATTAATTTCATCGCCCAATTTTATTTTGCAACATGACTGCGATCTGATTGGTGAAGGCTGTGCTCTCTATGGTGGGCATGACATGGAAATTCAAATTAGGAGCAATGAAGGTCACAAGTACAACAAACTAAATTGCAGAAGTCAACGTGTAAGCAGAAATGATTTTATGTAGATAAATATAAACAACTAGAAGAATGAATATATCATATAAAGTCATGTACGTATATAGAAAGCAACATAGTCAGTAGGAACTGAAATCAGAATTCCATTATTGTGAAGGTTTTCTATGTGAGTTTTTTTTAAGAGATGTATGAAAAGTGTATTATTTAATCTAAAAGACGCCTACTACCCAGTTTTTCAGGTGTATGTGCATACACATCACAAAATTGTCATGTAGAAAAGGATAAGCATTTGAGAAGATGAACCAATTCATTTTAAAATTGTTACAAGAAAGTTCATGTCGCATTTAAAATGGTTGCATTAATTAGCACATGATGGCAACTCAACACCAACTTGGTGATGGTGCTAGAAGTTTTCCCTTGGTTGGAACTTGTGTGGAGATGTTGATGTTGATATTGAAATTCATATCTATGTTTTTGGGAGGGGAGTGTTACCCCACAACCTCACAAGGGGTTGTTGCATCTTAACCTTATAGGGGGAGCAAAGGAGACATAGGTTGCTTCTTTCAGCTTGGATGCCCATTGCAGGGAAATTGTGTAGTGTGGAATGGCTCTATTAATTTCTAGAGCAAGTGTGGAAACTTATTTTCTATCCAATATTAGGTGAACCATTTTCAATGGCCAATACACTTGATTTCACAATCATATAAAGTGTTATTGAATAATTTTAAGTATGCCTCTTTTTAATTTACACAATATGATCTACCTGTGTGGGTGTGATGCAGTTAGTTCAAGTTGTTTTGTTGCAATTGATATGCCAATAAAGGTGGAAAATAAAAATGGAGAAATTTTATATTAAAACAATGAACAATTGATACGTCAATAAAGGTGGAAAATAAAAATGGATAAAATTTATACTAAAACAATGAACAAGGTGCAAACCAAGATAAGATGGAAGCTGATTTCAAATGCATTATCCTTTTTCTTTCGTGGTGATTGTAAAGAGTCGACAAAGAGATGGAAAAATTTCTTTTGGAACTTTGAGTCAATCCTTTCATGCTTTCCTTTATTATTCTTGATTTCTGCTCCCTTTGAACATCCAAATCTGATGATCCCATTCAATGCAGTGATTTTTCACATACTCTACCTAGTCCTTCCATGATTTTCTTCCAAAAGTGATATTTGCCTCCTTTGATGAAATTGAATCACATTCTCTTGTATTGTAGAACCTTATTGAGCACTGTTGAATGCATTATGACCTTATCTTTCTGTTAACCCATGAGCAGTTCATCTTGCATTTGAGTTTCCTTCAAAATACCCTTTGATCACATTAGGGTCTCAAAACATGAGATGAGATGCATGAAACCTGTCCTTCTTGACACTGATTATTTGACATGGCCTTCCTTCCAAAAAGACTTCCTTTTTCTGACATGGCCCATTATTTGTAATATGTATCAACCATGATTTCCCCAAAATAGTGTGTGGCATTAAATTTATAGAAATTGATCCTTTAATCAGCTTTGAAATCTGTGATTTGGATATAGTTGTTTGATGGTCATATCATTCTGAAATTGTCTGGCCTTGTCGATGTCCTGAATTTACGGTTATTTGCAGATTTGTGGCTTATGGTTTACAACACTTGGGAGTGTAATGAACATTGATAAAATGAAGTTGTTGCTGTGATCATTAATACTATTTGAGGTTTAGTGATAGAAGCACTATCAAAGAATTGAATTGGAATCCCTGAATCTATTGTTGTACTTGTGAAGTGATCATGAATTGAATTGTTATAAGTTACTATGTCAAAATTATATTGTATTCTATTTATTGGCAATTATGAGTATCACTGTTCTTATAATTTATAATTTTGAACATATATATATTCCCATACCTGTACCCAAGGAAAAAAAAGTTGCCATGTGCAATACTAGGTTTTGGTACCCGTACCCACACCTGTACCCGAATTGGTAACTTGGTCTATAAAGCATGGGTTTATTGCATGTTTGAATTATCTCTTGGGTAAATATTGTATTAATACCAAGGCCATCTAAATTAGATGATAATCCATAGCCTCTTTTTTGTCACTCTGAAGTTTGCTATTAATGCAGATCTCTTGAGTACTCCTTCACTTCCCTAGTTACATATTTTTTTGTTCTCTACTTTTTGGTTGCCAATTATAAACAACCACTCCATTGACAATGCTATTCAAATCCATTTTTCTCTTCTTGTAGGAATTTTTCCTTGCACTTTAGGGTATTCTTTCTTACAGAATGTCTTGCACCTTTAGGAGTTTTCCTGCATCAAAGTCTTGCAAAGTGATGTAATCATTTGCCAAGAGTCTAGAAAATTGACCTTCAATTACAAGGTGTGTTCTTTCCAGACGAAATTTTCCTTGAGCTTTTCGGGGGTTGCCTAGGTGAAATAGGATCTTGTTGGATTTATTCATGGATTGCAATTTTCTATAGAAAACTAAATTCTTCTATCAATTGGTCTTCTTGATTTTGATAGGATCTTGTTGGTCTTATTGATTTTGATTGGGATGTGTCTAAACAAATTCTTTGCTGATGAAAGATTCCTAGTTCAAAGTTCACAACTACATCATGGACAGACTTCTCACTGTCTGCAGGTAGATTTTTGATCTAGATTCTGATCCAAATCTGGAACTAGCAATGGTGCCAAAATTATGTCTAGATAATAGAAATAAAATATGCAAAACCAAACCAGAAAGAAACATACACAAGGAAATAGAATAGAAACAAAACATACTCATTTATGTCTTTTTCCAAGTCATTACATTATAAGACACATTAATACCAAAAATGTATTTCTAAGTTATCACAAAATTGATGCCTACAAGATGTTTTTGTTCCTTTTATGAAGTAAAACATGCATTTCTACCACCTCTAGAATGCTCTATAGCCTTCCATCTTGTGGTTTACTTGCTTATATCAACATGCTTGACTGCTACACTACTGATGCAGAGTCATTTTCTACCTCAAGAACTCACTTGGATCACTCTAAGCTATGATTCAATACATTTCCATTGCCTTTGTAAATTCTTGAGTGTCTTTCCATGACCTTAGAGAGTATAATTATGCCAAGGTTTGAGCAACTGAGTTGAATAGGAGATTCTAACTGTCAAGGAACTTGAAGAGATAATGTTTTTCCGTTACTCTTATTTTCCATTTGAAATGGGTGAAACTGTCAGACATAAAGGAGAAACTGCCATGGCGCATATTCAATCTCCATGACACTGGTGAAATGCCTTGCCATATGCACAATCATCACTAAATAAAAAAAAAATTGTCCGGACAATAACACGACTGCCTCTCTACTGTATCTGGTGGTTTTGTCATTATACAAAACTACGCCTGATTCTTGTGGTAACAATGTAGTGAATTATTATGAACTTGGTTTTTCTGCTTCTGTTATTTTCTTACATCTAACTCAAAATCTCTGCCTTGTCCAACTCTGTCTTAATAAGGTTAAATGTATGTCTAAGCTCTTCTTTAGTCTCATGAACTAATAAGTACAGCCTATGAACTTAATCAACTAAGTGTTAATATTTTCATGATTCAGTTGAAATCATTTGTAGAAGTTCCACAATTCCTGAAATCATCCATAGTCGGCAATGGTTGGCATAAATCTTTTGTGATTTCCCAAATTACCATGGAGTGCCATTATTTATTGCGAATAATTGCTAACTATTGTAATAATTATAAGAACAATTAGGCTTTTTTCCCAAGGTCTTCTAAATTGAGATCTAAATCTGAATATACTTAATCAACTCAGTGTTAATGATTTTCATGATTCAGTTTAAAATTTTAAATCATTTGTAGAAGTTCCACAATTCCTGAAAACATCCATAGTCGGCAATAGCTGGCATACATCTTTTGTGATCTCCCAAATTTCTATGAGTTGCCATTATTTATTGGGAATAATTGCCAAATATCTTAATAATTATAAGAACAATTAGGCTTTTTCCCAAGGTCTTACAAATTGAGATTTAAATCTGAATATTGATATTTCATTTGTGCAAGTATACGCATATATTCTACAACTTCTACCACTTAATTTCTTTCAAATTGGTCATTCTTGTGTTAGTTTTCAATTTCTAGAGGATTTGGAGCCTCATATTTCCAAAGGCACTTTGTTTTTTAAACTGTACATGTCCAAGTTTTGTGCACTAGGTTATTGTCCTGCATGCAAAATTTTAAATCGTTTGTAGAAGTTCCACAATTCCTGAAAACATCCATAGTCGGCAATAGCTGGCATACATCTTTTGTGATCTCCCAAATTTCTATGAGTTGCCATTATTTATTGGGAATAATTGCCAAATATCTTAATAATTATAAGAACAATTAGGCTTTTTCCCAAGGTCTTACAAATTGAGATTTAAATCTGAATATTGATATTTCATTTGTGCAAGTATACGCATATATTCTACAACTTCTACCACTTAATTTCTTTCAAATTGGTCATTCTTGTGTTAGTTTTCAATTTCTAGAGGATTTGGAGCCTCATATTTCCAAAGGCACTTTGTTTTTTAAACTGTACATGTCCAAGTTTTGTGCACTAGGTTATTGTCCTGCATGCAAAACAGTTTGAGATGCTGACATTGGCCTTCATGTTGAAGACCCAGGTACATTGAGGGACAAGCTTCATATTCATGAAATGTTAATGATTTGTTTTCCTTGGGGGTCCAAAGATGGCATTCTGGTGTTTTCCATGCATTGAGTGTCACGATTATCCACATAGTATATTTCAACTTTCTTTGGAAGATGCTATCACATCCATGTAGATACCCATGATAATGACAATTTTAAGTAAGTTTTAATCTGAGATGGTAGCATTAAATGAGAAGGAAAGGTTTGTGCAGTCATAGATCGACCAGGGTGAGAGATACATGCAAATCTGTCCATCCTCCGGTTTTCAAGCTATTATTTAAATAGTTTCACATTACTCTATGGCAGCTGTTATCTATTGTTTGACTTGATATGTCTGTTTTGAGACATTTTGTAAAAAGTATATTTCCTGCAAAATGGTGTACAGCCTGCATGATGGCTACATTTCCAGTCCTGCAATCACCACTCAACATAATCACTGCCTATGTTGGAATTTACACACCACTTCAATGACAATAACATCAATTAATATAATCTTTTGCATGTCAAAGAAAATTATATAAAAGATTTGATTCTATATGCAGATACATTGAGAGTGCATGCATGATCAGATATGATTTAAGTGCTAAGTGAAGACTGCAATTTGGGGTGTATATGCTTATTTTTCCTTCCATCGTATGTGGGTGAAACATTGAATATTAGAGTGTACAACAAATAATCTTTCTTGTATGGATGTTAGACACCTGATAATGTTTGACTTTAAAAATTGGAGGATACTAATTCAAATTTTAACTTTTGGATTTATGAATAATTATAATAATATTTTCATAGTTTCTTTTTCAGGATTTCTCCTTTCTGCGACAAAGCCAACAAACCGACCAAAGGTTGGAAAAGAAAATGTTAACTTGAAACCCCTATGGTTGCTTCCTTTTGAAATTGTGATGGGAAGCTTTATAGCAGCAATTTTTTTGGTTGCTGCTGTTATGACTCTCATAAAATACCAAAAAGAAGCCATTGCATTTATGCCGTGGAAGAAAACTTCGACTGGCGATGAACGAAATAGATTTGGCACAGGTTAGTTTCTTGTTTTAAAAAATCTCAAATTCTTATCCATGTCTGGATGATTTTCCTAAGAATCAACTATCAAGTATGATCGAAATCACATTAAAGACTCAATATCTATGATGGTAGAGCAACTGAGATGGTTCAAACAAAAAAATCTGTTGAAAATTTGAATTATGAAATTTTATCTTTAGCAAGAAAGTAGTGTCCTGAAGAGTAAATTATTTATATAGCTTGTTAAGAATATAGTTTGTAAAGAATATAGCTGAAGGGTGTCCAGGTATAACTTGGACTTTTAGGCAATGTGCCTTTAGTGTTAATTTAGTATAAATTTGCAATGACAAGGCCTGTATGAATTGTGAAAGTCCAACCAGGACTTGGAGCATTAAATGGTGTAACAGTGATGAGTCGAGTAGAGCTTCAAGAAGCATGTGAAGACTTCAGCAACATTATTGGTTGTTGCCCTGATAGCATAGTTTACAAAGGTATCACATCACAGGGAAGAGAAATAGCTGTAACAAGCATGCGTGTTTCCAGAGAAGATTGGACACCCCAGTCTGAGGTTTGTTTCCGAAAAAAGGTAATAACTTGACAAGGATCACTGTGTTCTTTATCTTAAGTTTTACGTTCTGATTTGCTTAAAAGCATAGTTGTTTGTGTATTTGTACTCTAACCCTATTCCAAGAATATCACCACCAATGCTGTAGTGCTAGGGTGTTTGGATCTTTTATATATGTTATTGTCGTGTGGCATGTGGATGCTCTATTTTGTCAAACTACTTGTTGCATCAATAATCCAACTTTGCTAAGGTAATGCACTCATTAAAAGGGCTTCATATGTTAGCTGATGCCATGTATGACTGGCTTTTGGCATGTGTGTCCCTTTTGGCTTCTGATTAAGATTTCACCGCCAAGTTCTGTAGTTGTAATTATATATGCCATACGCTTTCTTCATCATGTACTATTTGTTGTTTTTGGTTACTTGGGAACAACTCCAATTCAAAGCATTATGCAATTATATTATTGGGTGAAGAAATAAACTGTTTTAAGTTATATTTTTAACATGTAAGGATAGTAGGATAAATCATTTCTAACATTAAAAGGCCTCATTCAGGTGGCAGATCTATCGAAGTTGAATCACAGAAACATTGTCAAACTGTTGGGACATTGTACAGAGAATGAACCATTCACACGAATGTTTGTCTTTGAGTATGCTTCAAATGGGACACTGTATGAGCATCTTCATTGTGAGTCCTATGATGTCAAATCATGCATTATTTTATTTATGTGTATGATCGCAGCTCCATGACTGAGATTTGGAGAGATGACTGCTTTTACTGTATTCCAGATGGGGATGGATGGCAGCTAGGCTGGAGTGCTCGGATGAAAATTATAGCAGGAGTGGCACATGGTTTGCAGTACATGCACCATGAACTCGTACCTCCTGTTTCCTTTGTGGATTTGGACTCCAATGCAATATACCTAACAGAAGACTTTACTCCAAAGGTGTGGTGATATTTGTTGGTAGAATGACTATTGTGTTGTTCATTGTGCTTTGGGTATGCTTATGAAATTATGAATCCATCTTATTTAACAAGGCATGTCTAAGGGTGGACAATTAATACATAGTGTATACATAGAATAGATAGGGATCTGAATTCTTGCAGAAGTTCCAGTTTACCATAAATTCTCATCCCAGAATTTAGTCATGTGGGTTTACTGGAAGGCACTTCCGGATCTTTCTCAGCGAAACTGACTTCATCATCACTCTAGAGAGTTAATAAGTACAATTTACTAACTTTTTTACTGCTTTCAGTTGGCAGACTTTGAGACTTGGAAATCCATATGTATAAAAGATGAAAGGAGGTCAATTTTCAAAAGCAGTGCAACTCTGACTCGTGGTTCTGTAGAATCTTTAGGAGATCATTCTGATATTGAATTCAACATATTCAGCTTTGGAGTACTTCTATTGGAGATTATCAGTGGACGATTTCCCTATTGCAAGCACCAGGGATCCCTTCTTGACTGGGTAAAGCAATCTAAATTATCTTCACCTAAATCTCTTATCAACTTCAGTGGGAAAGTAAAGCTGACCTTGCACTGTATGTGCAGGCCCAAGAGTACTTAGAGGTTCCTGAAATCATCTCCTACTTAGTGGATCCTGCACTCAGATATTTCAGGTACAGTGACCTCCAAACTGTATGTGAAGTGGTGCGTCTCTGCATTAAATCTGATCATTCAAGACCTTCAATGAAGCAGATAGTTTGTATGCTTGAGTCTGGAATTGACACATCCGAGGCTGCGGGTTTCAAAGAATCTCCCCTCAAGTGGGCAGAGCATCAACTCGTATCCTGATTGTAAAGAAATTTCCTTTTTCTGCTGAGTGTATTTGTCATGTTTGAAGTTATATGTTTAGCAAAGTTAACGTCAATGTATTCCTTTGACATAAGGCATTTGTTCATTCACATTTTCCTGCTGTGACCATAAAAAAATGTATTTGGGTAGAACATAATATGCCTGCACGATAATAGATATGCCCATGAGATATAAATATGTACCATACTTGGAGGATTGAGCTTCCTCTTCATGTTCTTTTTCAAAATGAAGATTCTTTCATTGTTTGATGGATTCAATTTAGCTTCCTCTACGTAACAAATAACATTGCTCAAGGACAGATTGACTTAATCTAGACTATGATCTGGGATTCTGGATAGTATAGGCTGGATCTTCCACTATTCCCCTGACTACAAATATAAATACTGTACCCTGCTTTTTTATGAAATCAAAATGCTTACAGGATGGAAATTTTACCATACATATTGTTGTCTATGATACCATTTTGAAATAGAGATTTGCAAAGGATTTCATTTTTTATGATTTTTCTGGATAATGCTGTTCGTATCATAGTTAGTTGTTAGAGGCCAATTTTCAAATTTTGGTTTTGTATTATGATAGATACTCAACATAAAAGTAAACTCAAAAATTAGAAACCTCAAGGGTGTGAATTCCAACAACATATTGAATGCTAACATTACAGCTCAGTTACAAGTTTATTTTGATCACAAATTGAAACCAGAATTGTTAACATTATAGATCGGTTTGCAGTTAAAGAAGCAAATTTTAATGAGGTGTTTCCTAAAGCAGTTTGAGGGAATTATTTTAAATCTGGCTCTTTTCGTGACCTTTAATTGTGTGATACTGATTCTTTAATATGCTTATTTTCCTATTATTAGGACTCTTGAGGGAAAAGAAAAGGTTATCCCAAGCACTAGTCTGCAAACTTCAAATTTCTTTTAAGTTATAAAAATATACAAAGTGGCAATTTGGTATTTATATGCACTTAAAGCATTACAAATGTTTCACTGTGGGTGCTTTTAATGAAATTTGACTGGATCTTTTATCAACTTAAGGTTTTGGTTTGCTATCTCCCTTCACCAAAAGCTTTTAACGGTAGCTTTGATTTCAGAATGATGGTCATTTTGCATAACTTATCGAAAAGGTTTTTGAAGATCCTTTGTATTATATGTTCAGGTGTATTATAAGCCAAGGTTTTAAATTTTGGTCACTACCAAAGTTTCTATCATTGTATGTTGCTTCTATTAGTGCGTATATGTTTGTTTTCCATTTTATTAGCTAGCGCCCCCTTATCCCAAAGATTGGTAACTACTTTTATTACATTATTTATGATGTGAAATGGTTGCTCAAGACACGTGAAGTCGATGTGATGTTGCTCAACACCAGTATTATCCATTTGTGTTCTCCTCTAAAGTTAGGAAACTCCCAAATTTTGAATTTCAATTTCTTAACATTCTTGTATTTGACAAAGTATTCTCTAGTGGTGGTGTTCTTCAGGGTTTTACTTTTGGTTGAGAACCTTGAATGGTCCATTTCTGGTAAATTCGTATGAATATAATTGTGTAAATCTTTCAATTACACCACACCTCATGAAATGTTTGAGAAATACCCCTCAAGGTTGTTCTCAATTGTCTTCCATGAGAATGATTTGCAAAATAGTTATGGGATATCTTTCACTTCAATTAATGTTGGTGTTGTGATTCTTTCATTTTCTTCTCACTCTTGAAAGCTGGGCCTCTATTCACTAGTTTTTGGTAAAATCCTAGCTTGAAACCCTCATTTTGTCTTAGCTCTTTAGGTCACTAAACATCTCACTTTGCACTCAACTCTTTAGTGACTCACACTCACACTCTTGCCACTTCTTGATAACTTTCTCCACCCATCAAATTTGTTATTATTGAGCTCATTTTCAAACTTTTTATTTGCTCATTACTTTTCTATTAAATTTGATAGGCATTCGTGTCTTTTTGTAGTGAACAACATTTTATACCTAACGAAGCCTAAACCACCATACTACACTTTATGTTACGAATGTGCACATAGTGTTCCTTTTACACCTAATTTTCACCTTGAGTCCTTCCATCAATCTTTCACATAATAAGGGTTCAACATGGCTCCATGTACTTATTTAGTAGTTTACCATTTAATATTTTTTATTATATAGCTCCTAACCTCAAAACATGGTTAATGCAATAGGGTCTGAATCACTACATCTTGAGTTTACTCAATTTTTTGAATTATCTATCATACATTAATACACTATCTCTAGGCTTAAGTTGTTTGATTTTAATATTCTAATCATGCTAGGCGTTTTACCTCCTTTTTTCTTGTGTTTGGTTATATCAAAATCAACCTTTTTTCACTCAATTCCTCCAACTCTATTAGTCTTTATTTGATTGGTTCATCTTCATTCAACTTTGTAGAGGGTGCTAACTTCAAGTTTGGAACCATGCACTATATTAGGGGTGTCACATCCATACCATAAACCAACAAAGAAGGGAAATTTTTTCATTAATTTCTTGCAAGTTATTATTTATGCCCACAAAATTACAAGGATTATATAATCTTGGTTGGTGGTGTTCATTCACATTGGTCAATACATTAACCCAAATTTTATTGAAAGCCTCACTAGCTCCATTAGGTTGAGGATGACCTATGGGGTACTCTCATTGTGACTAATCATGGAATTTAATAGTGCCTCTCAAATTGCCTCATTTACAAAGTGTTTACCCTAGTATTTAGTAATGCTCATTGGACATCCAAATCTTGAGATGATATTTTTGTAAATGAACTTTGTTGTAGTCCATGTTGTATAATCCTTTGTCGGTTCTACCTCTATCCACCTAGTCAAGTATTCAATTCTAATGATGATAAAATGAATGTGGGACTTATGAACCAAAGGATTGATTGGGTGAATGAAGTCAACGTACCATTTTTAAAATGATGTTAAAGTCAACACTAGCTTTAATGGCAATTCATTTCTTTGGTGGATTTTTCAACCCTTTGACATACATCTCATTTCCTAGCATTTTTGGTATCCTTAAATAAGGATGCCCACCAAATTCCTACCAATAATACCTCACTACCTATACTATCACTGAAATTGTGATTGCCAAAGATAATTTGTTGATCTTATCTCAAAATGTATTCCCTTGCATGCTTTAGTATGACTCTTCTCACAATCTCATCTTCTCCTATAATATTCAACTCACCACTAACCAATGTATATGGGAGTGCTTGTCTAGTAAAAATCCTCTCCTCTCTAATGCATTCTACCACAAAGTCACCGGTAGCTAATGACTTGATAATAAATTTAAATTCTTGAGGCACCACATTTATATGGGGCAAATGTGTGTTAGGAAATTCATCTTCAATTGGGACACCATCTTCACTTATCTCTATTCTTGATAGATAATATAATCTATGGTTAGCCTTCCTTGTGGTCCTATAATACTAGTCTATTCATCAAGTATTCTAATGGTTCATGGTTAGTATAAAGGATGAATAGAGTTTCAAACAAATAATGCCTAAAAATCTAGAGGGAAAGCACCACTGCTAGAGCTTTCCTTTTAGTTGTATAATTATTTTATGCTATTGTAAGCTTCCTAATAGAAAAATCAATGTGATGGTCACACTTTCCTCTATGTTGAGCAAGTATTACACCAATGGTTGTCCTCAATACATCCACATTTACATGAAATGATTGAGTCAAGTTAGGGAATGTAGTGTCGAAAATTGTCACCGTTGACAATCTCACACTACCTTGACACCTTATTTTGCCTACAACATTAATTATAAATAGTAATTTACTTATTTCAGGGCCAAATCAATAAAGTATATTTAAATCCTCGTCATCCCTAGAAATTTGGGCCAAAAAAGCATTGGTCAAGGGTGGTGGGTGCCCTTGACCAATTTTTTTTTTTAAATATTTAAAATCTTGATTGGTAGTCAAACCCTACCTAGAAAGATTAATTAAAATGCATATATAAATATGTTTTCCTCTCATTTTGAAGATTAGAGATCAACTAGAAGTCAATTATGAATGAAAAGTTATTATGATGCAATTATGGAGAAGTATTGAGTTGTCCTTTACATGCTATCTACAATAAGCTATTGTGTTTTGAGAGC